>VXAB01011517.1:8146-18725 GCA_013399175.1 Odontophorus gujanensis
CCCCCCCCCCCCCACCCCCCCCCGCCGTGCTGTGACCTCAGGCCCTCAACGCACGGAGTCTCGCAGCCCCCGGGCACACGAGGTACTGCTACCCGCGTCAGAAACCCGCACAGCCGCGCTGCCGTTGCGGGAACACCTTTCCTGGTGCCAGGATGTGGCCACAGCAAGTCTGCCGCTGTGTTTCGGTCCCTTCAGCTCTTCCTCATGAATTAAAGCTCAGTCCTCAGCATCCTGACCCAGATGCATTTCTGAGTGCTCCCAGATAGCTGTCCCAGGCCTGTGCACCCTAACAAGCCACAGACTGGGAAGGCATTCAAAGTGAATGTTATGAAAGTCTCAAGCAAGTCAATCCTTCCACATTACACCTTTGAATACTCCATGAATACCTCATGAAGAGGCAAGGACCGTCATCTAAAACAGCTGTTGCTCAGTCTGAGGCCTGATCTAGGAATATTTCTGGAAGAGGGTGGAGTCAAAAGTTAGAACCTAATTTTGCAACCCAATTTCTAATGCAAAGCTCCAAGCTCTTTCAGATTGACATGTTTCTGCCCAGGGTCTATGAAAATAAGGGCACTTCTTTGCATCCATATCTAATAGTTGTTTCAATTTAGGTAATTATTCTTTCAAGGTGAAGTGGCTGTGGTTTAAATCGTGAAAGGATCAAAGGCCTATTCAGACAGGATGAATCAAGAGGGAAAAACAGAGGGAAAACTGTCTAAGTGCTAAAAAACTCCAGCACCTGAGCCCCTGAAAGCAACACTGCAGCCACAGAGTTTCGTCAGCAGATTTCCATAAGCCAAAACACGTTCTCAGAGTAAAACACTGCTTTCCAGTATCCACTGCTCATATCATAAAAGACAATATATGTGGTAATCAATTACATAATATATTTTAACAGAATCTAAGGGGTTTGAAATGGGAAATAATTCTCCAAAATGCATATGGTGTAAGCATCCACCCATTCTCACTGCTATGGTGATCCCATTTCATTACGTCCTTATTCATCTTCATGCCCTTTTGCAAACTATCCTTGTGAATAACCTACATGAGAGAGATACTGCTTTTTACATGCTGAGCTGAGATAGTAGAGAGAGTCTGAAGTATCAGGGAGATATGGTTATGATTCTTGACAAAGAAAAGGCAAATAAGCCCATTAAATTCTTTACATGTGTGTGAAATTCAAAAGCTTCTCATTTAGGCATTCTAATAAGAAATAAAAAGGGCATACCCACTAGGTAAGTGATTTACATCATTGGAAAAAATGAACACAGGCAAAGGAGAGAAAGATTTTATAATTAGAAAAACTGCTAAAAAATGCAAGCCCTAGAAAAGATTTTATGATATTAAAAATAACTGTGCAATCACCTGATGATCAGAAATTCTCCAGTCTATCTCAACTTATCCACATTATTATTTCTCTGAACTTTCCAGAGTTTTCCATCTAACTGTAATTTAAATATAAAGCAAAACTGTTTATGGCGGCAGTTGCAATTTTGAGTTTTCTACTGGTTCTAATGATTTTTTCAACTGTAGAATCCAACACTGCTCTTGCGTTATCGTGATGTGCCTATCTTCAATATTCATGCAATATTCAATTTATGCCCACAAAAGCAAGAACAAGTCATAGTAATTCTTCCACCCCTCTGGTACTCAATCAATTTTCACCCATGTTTGTCTGCTTAAGATGTACACAACACACCTCTAGAACTTGTCAGTGTGGAAGAACGGCCAATTTGTTCTTGTAGTAAAATTTTAGATATTAGGAGATGCTTTTTTTTCATTATTGGGGCACTACTTCAGCCTGAACCTATTGAGGTGATGCAGAACTTCACAGTAATCATGTTCATTTGTGTTAATTGCATAGTATTAACAGTCAGGAAACTCCAGTGGTGCTATATTTCAGATAGCGTTCATCAAATCCTGATTTCTTACTTTTTTTTCCCTCAGAATTCTACAAATCAAGACTTGACCCTTAAAAATGCAATGGATGGACAGCTGAAGTTTTGAGATTCTTGATACATAGGTATTTATAGAGCTTTTCCTTAAGAATCAATTAACATTTGTTAGAATCATAGAATCACTGAGGTCGGAAAAGACCTCAAAGATCATCAAGTCCAACCATGAACTGACCCCCACCATGCCCACTAACCACATCCCTCAGTACCACATATCCACATTTCCTGAGCACCTCCAGGGACAATGACTTCACCTCCTCCACAGGCAGCCAGTGCGACCTGTGCATCACTGCTCTTTCAGAGAATTTTTTCCTAATACCCAATCTGAACGTCCCCTGGCACAACTTAAAGCCATTCCCTCTCATTCTATCTCTCCCTATTACCTTGGAGAAGAGGCCAACTTCCACCTTACTGCAACTTCCTTTTAGGAGTTGTAGAGAGCAGTGAGGTCCCCCCTGAGCCTCCTCAGTTCCCTCAGCCATTCCCCGTAAGACCCCATTGTCCAGACCCTTCACAGCTCCATTGCCCCTCTCTGGACATACTCCAGGGTCTTGATGTCCCTAATGCTCTAAAAAAATAATAAAGGAAAATGACCAAGGAGAGGTTAAGAGAATGTTATAGCCCATTCACTACAAAGAAGCAGTTTCAGTTTGGTTGGTAAAAGGAAGAGATCAGACAAACAATTTCTTAAACTAACAGCATAAAATCAGGAATAGGTTTTCAAACTTGGCACTGTTATTAAAATCTATAAATGCTGGGAAAAAAAAAATGGAAAAAAAAAGACGACTACTTTACAGCACCATTGAAATTTCCACTTTGCAATACATCTAATAAAGTAATTAAACAAATTTGTTTTCATAGGCAAGCAGCTTTCTGCAGTCATTAATTGTTATTTGTACATCTAGCTGCCTTTGCAATATTTAGTCCTTTAAATAGTCTTGACAATCTGGAGAGGTCCCATTTGAGAAAAAATTAAAAATATGAAACAGAATTTTAAATGGATTTGCTTATTTTCACATACAAGAAACAAAACAAAATCATCCCAGTTATGTGTAATGAAGAAATTGTCTATAGTACCAGCAGAAAAGGTTTCTATGGCCCATGCATGTTCTCATCATCCAAACAGAGTTTTTAGAATTAGTTTCAAATGTGTATTTGTACTGAAGTAACATCAAAAACTCCAAGTATGAGTCATAAGAGCAGCGCACTAAACTTATGCAAACAAAGGCAGAGAGATAAAAAATGGCCCCATCCAGAATAACCTTATGACATAGAAAAAAAATAGAAAAAAAAGTGACAAAACAGAGTCAGTTGGGAATTTTTCCATATGCAAATGAAGCTGCATGCTAAGGCAGAAATCTGTGTGTAATAACGTACCCTGCAAGTGGAATTAATACAGAACAGAGTGGGATTACAGTGATGCACATATCAGTGACTGAGGTATTAAATAGCTATATTCAGTTATGTATGAGACCAAAGATTAACAGCAGTACATTCTGTAATGTCCACTTTACAAATACAATTTAGGTCTTGCACATTATTTTGGATATTGTTTCTCTGTTAGAGATTGAAGAAACAGAGGCACAGGTACTGAGTGAATCCACAGAGACCATGCAGGGAAGGAGTGCTAGAGTGGGATTAGTGCAAAGGAGCTCTTGAGGACTGGAATGCAGTCTGCATTTGATCTGTGTAACCCCTGGTGTGGCACAGTCTGCCTTCAGCACACTGACATTTCCTGAGTATAATAGTTATCAGTGCAAAGGAAGTGCCAGTGTGGCTGTGCCCGGATAGGTCCCAGCTATTCTGTGCTGTGTAATAGTAACAGAAAACCCCTGCAGACAAACCTCAGAGGACTCTGCAAGATCTCAGATTCACTGATTTTAGGCTGTGGAATTTGAGCACAATGGCAGCAGAAAGCCATCTCCTGTCCACTTCCAGTTCCTGCACCAAGTTTAACCGGGAAGGATAGGCAAACCAGGGGCTGCTCTGTGGAAAGGTTCCTGATATTAATTTGATTTAGAGCTCAAAGATGAGTGTAATTCCAAAGTCATTATTGTCATCCTGCAGACTCCATGTTATGCAAAGTGAAAGGAATTTAAACCTACCCTAAAAGCATAATTGCAATGGGAATATCACATCTCACCATGATTTATGGCCTTAAGTCTTGTAAACATTTCATTCTATGTGATGTTATTATGCCTAATTACATTGCTAGCACACTGTAGATTCAGTGCATGACAACTTTTATAAAAGACATATTTATGGCTTGTCCAGCCCCATCCCACATGCTCAGATCAGCAATGTGATGTACAGTGAGGATTCAGTCATGAGCCTGTCATTAAAGTTGCTACTGGGGGGAGGGGGGAGGAGGGAGGGAAAAAAGGAGTATAGAAGGTACAGAGTGTATGCTGTCTTTTACATAGCTCCTAAGCAGTCAGGATAAGTGTACAGGAGTATTTTAGAGGGTGGTTGCCTTGCTTTGTACATCTACTGATAAGCAGAACACTTCTGTCAGCAAGAATTAGTGAGTGTAAGATATCTGTAATGCCCAGAACTGTCAGGCTAGCAATGATCTTATTCTGCATCCCAGTTCTTGTTCTCTGTACTAACAGGTGTCAATGCTGCAGAATCAGGGCTGAGAGATGATGATGGTCATCAGTGGTGCTGTAGCTTCTGGAGAACACTGATTCCATCATAAGATCTTGCTTTCTCAGAGTGTGAGGCAAGCACTTCATTCAGGCCAAAGTCAGCTACAAGATATGGTGAGTGATTGGCAACAGCCCCACTTTTCTTTGAATGTTGGTTAGAACCAACTTAAGTCACTGCCTAACAGACCTTTTTTATTTTTGTAGGCTATTGCAGTCTTAGAGGCCTGAACCTGTGCAACAGCTGGCCAGAGTGGACTGATGGCCCTATATGAAGCCATGTTTACGCAGTATGGCATCTGTGCAGCTCAAGTAAGAGATGCCTTCTTTCCTATGTTTCCTTGCTACTGCAGTCAGTGATGGTATTGTTCTTGGCAGTTGTTGGTCATAGTCAACGTGGGTTCATGAGGTGGAAGTTATGTTTATCTAATGTTTCCTTTTATCGCAAGGTTACCTAGTTGGTTGTCCAAGTGAAGCCAGTTTTGGAATTCAGCAAAGGTTTTGATATTGTTTCTTACAATGTCTTTCTGAACAAAACGTCCAGCATGCAGCTAGGCAAATATATAATACAGTGGGTGAACTGTTGACTGACAGGTAGGGTTTAAAGAATCATAGTAAATGGAATTACATCAGGCTGGTGGCCAGTCACCAGTGAGGTTCTCAAGGCTCCATTTCAGGGCCAGTTCTCTTCAGTGCTTTAGGAATGGTCTGGATGGAAGACTTAAATGCATATGAAGTAAATTTGCAGATGGCACTGAGTTAGGAAGGGATAGAGAGGCCTTAAAGAAATATACTAACATAGTAGAGGTCTGGGGCAATCACCATCTGCATGAAATTGGACAAGAAAAGGGACAAATTGTGCACCTGGGACAGGACAACCATGGATTTACATACAGACCTGGGGACGAGAGGCTGGAGAGCAGCCATGAGTAAAGGAACTGGGGGCTTCAGGTTAGCAACAAACTGAATTAGTCAGCAGTGTGCCCTAGTAGTCAAAAGGACCAAGAGTACCCTGGAGTGCATCAAGCATAACATTGCTAGCTGGTCAAGGGAAGAGATTGTCCTACCTTACTCTGCTCTGCTGTGACCTCATCTTGAGCACTGTGTGCAAATTGTGCTGCATTTCCAAGATGGTGGTCATAAAGTTCTTTGCCTCCTTGAGAAGTGTTCTTGTATTATTCTTCTATAGTATCAAATATTACTGCTGTATTGAGATGTGATTACAAATCCATTATCTGTTTTCCAAAGGTGATGCTGAGAAGCCTGCCTCATGATGACTTATGTGTACTCACACTTCCTGTTAATTCTTCCTTCAGGTCTAGAGTAGATCAAATCCATGGTAAACAGTGACTGGGAAACCCACTGCTCTTAAAATGGGTGTGAGTTTCTACCTGAGGGTAGGGAGGCCCTTCAGAGGGATCTGGATAGGCTGAATAGCTGGGCTGAGGTCCATGGGATGAGGTTCAATAAGGCCAAGTGCCGGGTCCTGCNAGTTCAAGAAGCTGTTCAAGAAGCGTTTAGATGAGGTGCTAAGGGATTTGGTTTAGTAGCTTAGTGGGTAGGGATGGTGATAGGAGGATGGTTGGACTAGATGATCTTGTAGGTCCTTTCCAACCTAATGTATCTATGAATCTATGATGGTGGTGCCCGTGGTTAGAGCACCCTGAGGCAGATCCTGGCACCAGTTGTGAAGAAAAGAATTGATGCAAAATGGCTCAATGTCAAAATGGATCCAGTGGATATTGACAAGCCTTGGGGGAACCAGACGGCATCTCAGAATGGTGAGGCTACGCATGGAAGCTGTTATTGCTGTGTTTTTTCTAAAAGTTGATCAACTGTTTTGCATTGCTCAATTAAGAATTCCAGACCACCCTTGGCTGCACTGCACACAGCTGTCCTACTGATAGCTTTTTTCATCACCTCAGATGCTGGCAAAAGATGAACGAAAAAAACCCCGCAAATGTGATAACATCGGTTTGATTATTTTTTATTTTTTAATTATTTTTTTACAGATATTCATAAACGTTTAACACAGTTTTCCTGGGTTTGCAGAGATTTTTCTTGATTTTCTTAGGTTTTTTTTTCTTTTTCTTTTTTTCTTTCTTTCTATTTTTCTCCCCCCTCGTTTTCTAACGTTGTCCAAAGCAAAAGAGAACGGAACGCGAGAGAACTGCGGTACAAGCTCGCGTCAACCCCGTGGGAGATGGTAGCGCGGTATCTACTGCCCCCGCGCGGCCAGCGTTAGGAAATGCCACCGTGGATGCGCTTCGGTCCCGCAGGTGGCAGAACGCATGCGCGCAGCCGTGCGGAAGCCGTCTCTCTGAGTTCTGACCAATCCTCCAATCGTTACTGTGATTAGCCCTCCAGGTGGTAGCCTGCATGCTCCCAATAAATAGCACCCGAGTAAATAAATAAAAATATTGGGTTTACCCGAGTAAACCCACTAAATAGCTAGCAGTCAATTTTTGGACGACCGGCTCAACACCATTCCCCCAATCATCCCCTCCGTTCCAATTCAGAATGCCCCTTGCGTATTTATTTCAGCGGTTTTATACCCGAGCTCGCGCCAACCGCCGCAATTTTGGCTCTCGGCTGCCCATGTGCACACCACAACATCCGATTGGCTGATGGCGCTGCAGGATTGACAGATGCCAGGCCTAAGACCGCGCACGCGCACTAGCGCTGAAGCGCTCGCTGCTGCCGCCCATTAAAAGAATTCGGTATCGCAGGCGCTGTTCCACGCAGGCGGGCGGTTGTGTTTCGGCAGCTGCTTAGAAGCAGTGCGAGCATTTGCTGCTTAGCTGTAGCTCTTGGTGGTGTTGATCATGCGTTTCGCGTTCTGTCTTATCTCTGTCCGCGTTCACAGTCCGGGACTGGACCGTTTCGGCTTACAGTTGTTCCCGAGTGTCTCGCGGCATTCAATTTGCTCGCTGCCACGGAGAACTGACAGGCGTCCGTCTCCCTTCCCAGCCCTGCACCGTCCGCCAGCCGGTGCTCTCAGCAGCAGTGGAACCCGAGCAACTCGGAGATTCGTGGCGCGCGTTACTGGCGTGGAGCGGCCCCAGCAGCGCAGCATCCCGGGACCGGCACGAAGTGGCTCCGGCGTCAGCCCAAGAGGCGCATTGCAGAGTTTCTCAGGAGCTGCTGAACGGGCTTTTCCACTTGTCCGGTTCCGGCCGGTAGAGTTCCTTCGCGTGGTGGTGTCTCACAGCTCCTTTGGGACCTCCCTGCGCCCTGCAGGTAAGCAGCCATCGCACAGGGCGCCGCCGCGTAGCTCGCGCGGGCAGTGCCCGCCGTACCGCTCGGAGACCACCAGAGGGCAGTAGAGAGCAGAGGCGCTGTCTTTGGGTGGAGCTGAGAACCTGTGACCGCAATGTCAGCCCTGGAAGTAAGTCGAACCTCCGTGCTAAGGTAACGCTGATCGCTGCCCTATACCTCTACACCACTACCGCTACATCAGTGCCCTACAAATTCCGGTAGCATGAAAGAGGTGAGTGGATGAGAATTCGGTACCGCAGGCGCTGCTCCGCCTGGATGGCTTCCTTTTCTGGAGCTGCTAGAAGCTGTGCCTTTGCTGTTACTTCTTTAAAACTTTGTAATATTCAGCTGGGTGTTTGAGAAGGTGTATTTTTCATTCTCACTTAGGTTTCAAGTCAAGAATGCCAGTAAGAGCGTTTCTGTTTTCAAGTTCTTTATGCTTCCTGATACCTTCTTGGGAAGCATGGTCTAATGATACCTGATGCTCCATCCCAATTTTCAGTCCACAGGTTTCTTGAATAAGGCACATACTGTGAGGTTTGAAGCTAAAATTTATGTGGGTTATTTAAAAGTGAAAAGATAGTTGCAGGAAACGTGAGTATGAGTACATAAGTGCCCTATAGATAGTAGTTAGGAATAGGACATGTTTATTGTAATTCTGTGTTCTGTTACAAAAAATCCAACTTCGTGGATAATGGCAAGAGTGCGAGCCCGACAGAGCTGCTGACTATTCAAGAATTTGACCACAAGCCTTGGATGCAGGCTGTGTAAAGATAAGCTGACAAGGTAGAGATAACCACGTCTGAGGAGTGAAAAGAAACAGGACACTGTAACAGAAGGCGATAGGGAGCTGTTTATTTAGACGATTAGGAGTGCTTTGTATTGTTAAGATGTTTAACCTTAAGGAATGTAACTGTCACCCAATCAGATCTTAACACACGCTGTCTTTCTGTGTATATAAGCTTTGATTGTTGCTTAATAAATGAACATTAGCTTGCATCAAGCTGGGTTCCTGTCCCTTCATTGCAGCACAACTTGAGAACCATATATTTTTAAACATACTGTATTCTTTGAGGTCATAGTTAACGTTGTCCAGACTGTACCTTAGCACTGCAATAATCAGTATCCAGTATTGGAGCAGCTCTGGTTACTTCATCAGTTGCATTCTGAAGATGGATTGAGATTTTTCTTAGTTATTTTTTGTTCTGCAATGTTTCTGTTGTGGTCCTGTTTGGCTCTTGTGTATTCAGAACCACTACATCTGTACTATTGGGAAGCAAGCTTCACACAGATTACCTGAAAGGATTTGCAGTGCCACATATTTCAGTCTTGTTCATTTTCCCTTTTATACTAAGAAAGTGAAACTGTTGGCAAGGTACTGGATATACAGCACTGAGTTGCCTGGAAACCTGTTTGTCCAAAATGTTGACTGGGTGGCTAGATAAGTTGCTCCCTAATTTCACATGAACCACATTAATGGATTTGCATCACTAGAAATGCTTTTCATGAATAACGTGAGAGCTGAGTTTGCATCTCACTGTGGTCTGAAGTAAAAGGAATGGGTTAGCGTAGCAATAGAGTTAGGTTAGCAATTAGAACTGAATTAAATTCAAGTTCTCAGTGTATTCTAGGACTCATGTCGTTTTCCTTGCTTTTCTGAACACATGCTGTATTCTTAGATCTTGGTTGTCCCTGAACGACTGCCTTATTGGGAGCTTCTGAGCCTTGAAACTCCTGATGGGAGAATGGAAACCTCTGAAATGGATTTTATTTTCTGTTCTGCTCTGTAGGGTTGACACATGCTGCATAGTAATGTACAATGGTGGAAGAAAAGTTAAAAATTTCTTCCTTATGTAGGACATGTTTATTTACATTTACAAGTGTTCCTTCATGAAAATGAGAAACAAATAAAATTAATCTCCAAATTCTGTTTTCTACTTCATACAGAAGAGTGGCAAGTTGGTATTGTTCTCAGTTATGATCAATCATTTAAGCTGCTGCATGTCAAACAAACAAATGTAAAACATTGTTAAATGTCAGGCTTCTCTTTTCTGTAGCACTGTGTTAATTTCTGTCTTACATCAGCAGAAGTAACATCCAGATTACCCATTTTAGGTTATAAATGAATCTATTGGACTATTTCAGAATACAAAAATTAGACTGAATAAATTAAATAAAATCTGATAAGATCTGCCCATGCAGTAAGATTCAGTTTACTGAAGAAGTATTTGCATCTTAAGATATGGTTTTAGTTAGGATTGAGTGTGTGCCATCTTGATTAGGACACTCTTTTGGTCCCAAGATGTAGTGTCAGTAGCCATATCTCTGTGTAATAATGTCAGAATTGTTCTCCGCTTTCCTTACTGCACTGATACTTGTCTAAAAGCTGACCTGGTTTAATTTAGTTTCTGAATGATAATGTGTGAAGAAATAGATAGAAGATAAGGCAATGTGGTTTCAGGAAATACTTTTAAAGCAGCATTGCTTATAATGCTCCTTATACCTTTAAGCACACTTTGACTGCGTATAAAAACATCTCCACCATTGCCTCTTCAGATATCATTAACTGTGGCTCTGCAAAACCTTCTATGAAGTATATTGGAAGTGCTTGTCACCTGTCTTTATTCCCTCTGTTTAATTTGGGACTTGTTTTTATGCTTGTGGATCAACACATTTGTCAATTTGAAAGGATCCAGTCTGTTGCTGTCAACGGTTTACGGG
>VXAB01011520.1:0-54486 GCA_013399175.1 Odontophorus gujanensis
TGCCTGTAAACCGTTGACAAATAGCTACATAAGACAGTGAGGAACTTGAAATTTTTCAGAACCTGGTATTAGACTCAAAGAACCACACTGAAACCCTTGGCTTTAGTCTTGCTGAGCTCCAAGCAGTAGGGTCAATGGCAACACTGTATACTTAGTCCCACTGTCACTAAAATTGATGGAAACTTGCTGTAATTTTCATCTGAGCAGATTTATACAAGCTATGTGTATAGAAGAGGGTCATTGGGAGCAGGGTGTTGCAGAAGGCAGAAGTTTCACACTACAATAAATGGACAAAATGAAGGAACAGAAGCACTCTGCTGTTAGGCTCCTTGGCCACATCTGTATTAATCAATTAAAGGCACACAGAGCACCCCTGGCTTTGGGTCCTCTGCAATGATTGTCCAATGTTTCACATTAAACAGCCCCCAGGCCTTGCACACAGCAGGGTTGACAAGGGAGAGTGACTGCTGGTGATGGAATAGCTAAGGCACATGGTTTGCTTTCAGCTGGAGGAGGTGTTGCAATAATTTCAGGAACATTGCTGGCAATGTAGAAAGGAAACATATGTAATATATCTTTACCATAATTTACTAAAGGAAGGAAAGGGAATGGGGACACTAATGACTTTTTGAGACTAAGAGAAAATCTAGGCTGAAAGGAAATTTCATGAGAATTGTCCAAGTCTCTGATCAGCGTGTACGTTGTGCTTTTCTATGGCAGGATATCTGTGGGAAGGGGAGGCTGCAGGAGTTGGAGAGCTCTCTTCTCAAAAAGGGAAAGGCAGTACCAAAGCAACTCCATGCAACAATTTTAGGCTGCTGACCAAAGAGCCACGAGAGCTCCAAAAAAGTTGGCTAACTCTCATTTGGCAAGAAACATGTTCATTTCTGGCAGACCACTTTGACATTTTTCCTCCTGGGCCTCTTGCTCCTTTATTGACCAGGGATAACTCAGCTACAGCAAGCAAGGGACTAAGAAATTAACGCTGACTCACAGAGCATCTTTAGCATCAGGAGCACCCTTGTCAATCCCTATAAATAGGTAGATGGTTGCCCACAACTCTGGACTCACTCCATATTGTTTTACCATGATACAGTGATTAGGACAAAAATCCTCCAGGATAATCATGCGAAAAGCTGCTATACAGTAACCATATCATTTTCGTCTTGTGTTCCTAATGAGAATAGAAGATAAAAATTATTGTACAGAGGGAAAAGCACCTGCTGTGAATATGACATAGGAAAGATAAATAATTGAGTTTATAAGAACAATAAATATACTCTGTGTATTTAAGTTTGAAATCTGTTGCTATGGTAGATACGTTAATTGCTGAGTGGAGAAAGGGCTCAAACATTTTTTTCTGATTTTGGAAAGGAGAGGACTCTGTTATTTTAAAGTAAATACACGCCTGGATGCATTTGGCTGACATAACTCCATTTCCACATTCCCTAGGCTGTTTACAGCTCCCTCCTGTTTACCTGCCTGCTGCTCCCATGGGTGCCTGGTGTACTGTGAGACTTAATAATAAAAAAGATAAATATTCTCAATTTGATTTTGTGTTTCAAAAAAAACAAGAGATTGTTCTTCCAGCTTTCGATGCAACTGAAATACCTGTTTTTAAACCACCCATTCAAGGAATGTGTTCTGAAAGTTGGCTATATCAGATAACTGACTTCCAAATTTAAAAAAAATGTAAGGTGGTGGAACATAGCCAACACAGGTCTGTGAGGGGAATGCCCTGCTCAACTGATTTAATTTCTTTTACAATCAAGTTACCCATCTGGTCTCTTCTCTTAGGTGACTAGTGATAGGACAAGAAGCAATGGTCTTAAGTTGCACCAGGGGATGATCAGGTAGTATATGAGGAAAAAAAAGTTATTCTCAGAAAGAGTGGCGATGCACTGAACAGGCTGCCCAGTGAGTAGATAGAGTCACCATCTCTGGGGTTGTTCAGAAACTGTGGAGATGTTGCACCGAGGGACATAGCTAGTGAGCATAGTAAGGATGGGTTGATGATGGGACTAGATGATGTTAAAGGTTTTTCCAACCTTAAGAATTCTATGATACTACAGACAAGACTGCTTCACATCAGCCTGTTTACTGGACAACCTTTTAGTCTCCTTTTCTATGCCTTTTCTTTTACCCTGTACTCTCTCATTTTTTTTTCCCATACTTGATCTTTTTCCCATCTTTGTACTTCCTCTACACATTTCCCAGAAAATGTAATACATCTCCAGCATTTAACCATACTTTTTTAATCATCCATAAAGGATTTCCTACTCCCTACAGCTTCCCACAGTGAGTCTTGTAAGTCCCTCAGTCTGAACTACAAGGGCTGCTCAGAAAGTACTGCCTCCTGCTTTGCTAAGTTGCCTTGTGACATCAGAGGCAGATGGTGGTGGTATGACAGTAGAGTTTGAACCTTCCCACCAGTATTCCATTACATTTTGTTGCCATGTGACAGATGGCAGCAAAGGGGTACTCAGACAAAATGGCTCTGAAGTGGAGGAAGACAGTCTTTCTCTTGCAAGATACGAATGCCAGACCCCATACCAGTTTGAAGACTGTGAAGCACATTGCCAATCTTGGCTGGATTGTACTGCCACACTGACTATATCGTCTGGATTTGCTGCCTACTAACTTCCATCTGTTTGGGTCAATGAGAGATGGTCTGTGTGGGTAACATTTTCCTAGCAATGAAAATAACAGTTGTGAAACAGTGGGTCACCTCTACTGGTGCAAATTTTTGTGCATGCAGTATGCAGGTTCTTGCTTAATGATGTCAAAAATGCATAGCTAATGGTGGTGTCTATCTTCAAAAGTAGTGTTTAGCAGCTGAGAATTTGCTCAATCAGATAGTATCATTGTGATTTTTGTATCCACTATAGTTTCAGTGGAAATAAATAAAAGGCATTACTTTTGGAGCAACCTACACACTTTCTGGAACAAACTCTTCAGATGAGTACCCTGCATGGCTTTTCACAGCTTGTGGTTGTCTCTCACCAATCCCTGCTCACTTGACCCTTATCAAGGTTTCCATGATCAGATTTAGGCACTAAGCAGTCTAACTGTACCACACGTAGAAGAATTGTCAGTGTACCAGTAGACTTATTTTAAAACTGAAGATTTTCAACTTGTTCTTAAGGATGGGGCAGAGTAACACTTTTAACAGGCCTCAGATTTGTTCCAGTTCGCCTTTATTTCCTGGCGTGTTTTTTCCCTGCCTTTGTTTCTAACTTGTCTCTTCTTGTCTCTTGTTCTCTCTCCTGAACAATATTCACATCAATTTTCCCTGTATTTTTCCATACAAGGTTAGTTGTCCTTCCTGTACTATTCAATCTGAAGACTTCAAAATCCATTCAAAATGGCAAAAAAAACCCCCAAAATATGGCAACTTTTGATTTAATTAGCCACAATCTGTGAGCATGATTATTACTACCTTTGAATCCATACCATTCTGGTAGAACTGTTATCTACTGATTTTTTGTAGTTTTCCAAAAATTTCAGGCAAATATACACAAACAATGTAATTAGCTTCTGCATATTTCTAAACAACTTCCTAAAAACATAACTTCTATCTTAGTGAATATAGCTTAACGTTCAGTTCAGTAGTAATATTTCTTCCTGATTTTTCTTTCAAATTTATGATTCTCTTTGCACACACAATTAAATGTATTTCAAAATGTATCTGCTTACATTACAGAATTCACTGCAATATCAATATAACTCCTTATGTGTCAAAAATTTGCCAATCATTTCTTTTTATAGTGAGCAAGAAAATAACGTAAGTACTTATCTTCTAAGGTAACCAGTTTTGGAGTTATTACAAACAAAACACATATAAAATACTAATTCAAATGCCAGTTGACATTGTGAGATACTATAATTATAAACGCCACCAAACAAAACAAAACAAAAAAACAAAAAGTACTGTGAGGAGAGACACAAAGAACATTATAGAACATTTCAGAAAAATCTTAGGAGTTTTTTTGGAGTCTTGTAGTTTGCTTGTTTTCTTTTTACCAGTGATTATTATGGGAAAACTTCCATCATAAGATAGAAGGTTTCAAAAGAAGTGTGGCCAGTCTCACCTGGTGTACTGCAGCATCCAGATGAGGAGTCCTCAGTACAGGAGAGACACAGACCTGCATCCAGAGAAGAGCCACAAAATGATCCATGGAATGGAGCACCTCTCCTATAAGGACAGGCTGAGAGAGCTGGGGCTGTTCAGCCTGGAGAAGAGAAGGCTCTGAGGTGACCTGATAGCGGCCTTTCAAGTATCTAAAGTGGAGCTACAGGAAAGAAGGGGGCAGACTCTCTAGGAGGGTCTGTGGTGATAGAACAAGGGGAAATGGTTTCAAGCTCAAAGAGGGTAGGTTTAGGTTAGATACAAGTAAAAAATCTTTTACAGTGAGGTGCTGGAACAGGTTGCCTAGTGTTGTGGTTGATGCCCTGTCCCTGGAGACTTTCAAGGTGAGGCTAGATCAGGTCCTAGGCAACCTGATCTATCTGTGGTGTCCCTGTTCATTGCTGAGCAGTTGAACTAGGTGGCCTTCAGATGACCTTTCCAACTCTAAGCACTTTATGATTCTATGATAATTATGGATCAGCAACTGCTACTTCATAAAACTGAAACTTTGACTAATTTTTTACTCTTTTCTCTCCTTTTTGGAACAGAAAAATAACTCAAATATCTCAATTTCCAATTACTGAAAGATAAAGATCAACACCAAAAAGCTGAGATCTTGACTAAGCCCAACTTTTGTAGTACACCAAAGAAAGTATGCAAGAAAAGGGCTTTGCTGTATTGTGAAAACTGATGCAAAGTTTTGGAGGAACACAATTTTGAAGCCTTCATATTATATTCCATTTGCTTCTTCTGTTGGTTGAAATTTATGAAAGAATCTTGCTACTATTGAGATCAATAGTAAATGTCCTACAGGCTTCAATCTACAGAGGCACATTTTTCCTTTACACATAGATGTGTTGGCATTAGTGACACGAACATCATATTTAGTATGCTTTTGTAAGACACGTTGATGACAGAAGTATTAATCCCTTAAGAATTTACTTTCTTCTTCTGTATGGATCCCATAGAATTATAGACTTTTTTTTCTGAAATTGTAATGAACAATTTTATTGTAGTTGTTTTTTGAATATTAGTCATTCATACATAAATTACTACACTATGGTTATGAAATAAAATACATGAGTATATGCATATAGAAATGTTAATTGCCTCAGAAATAAAGTATATGGTACCTAAAGTGGAACAATGATATTTTATGTATGTTTGAATCTAGTAATGAATAAGTTGGTTAAGGTAATTCCTCATAACACAGTCAAAATATCTGAAAAATTGCAGCTTTATAAAAGAAGACTAGAACTGAATGATATATTCAAATATATTGCGCTGTAAAAAGAACCATAATTTTTATCATATGATAGCTCTGATAAACACCAGTGTTACCCAAGAGTGCTTTAGCATGACAGCAATCCAGTCTATAATTACAAAAATAAAACAGTTAAAAAACCAAAGATGTTTTCACAGAATAAAAAACACTTAGGAAAACATAATAAGATAATGCTTTCCTGGCTTAATATGTATTTTTTAGTTTCTGCAGCTTTTTTAGTACAATTGTTAATGATTTTACTCTTTCACAATAAACAAGGGAATTAACAACAACAAAAAAGCGCAACCAAGCAAACAGGCAAATCAAACAAAAACAACAACAACAAAAGCACCTATAAGTGCCATTAGCATACGAGTATTAGCTGTCACAGTAATGCAGAGGGTTGGCAGAAACAGAATACTTGATCATTCTGTATTCCTGCTGCTTCTCATTTCAGACTATCCAGCTAAACCATATTGCTAGGATGATGTAATTCCAGAAATTGTTTTCAGAATTTGTTCTTTCAGACCATACATGTGTGCAAATAATCAATCAAGATGTATGTTTGGAGGTGAGACCAGATTGTGGACATGCTTCACTTAGAAATAGCTGAGATGATCTTGGACATTAGTATTTATTACCTAGACCCAGAAAGCTCTTGAATTTCAGGGGACTGCCCCTCATTTTTATAGTTGATGTATGCTATCAGTTCTAAAGCAGCAAGACTGAACACACCAAAAAATAAATCTTATGGGAATAGATTTTAGTTATTTGAGTAGCTTTTCTCAATTTTGTAGCAAGTTAACACAGCTTCATACTGAGAATGATGGATCTCCTTGCAGAGAACAGAATTGAAAGTTTTTTTTTTTTTTTTACGTGGGAAAAGTATGTAAGAGAGTTCTGTTTCTCATATCAGTTCACTGACAGCTCATCATTTCTTTGTGACTGAAGTCTGTACTGAACACTTGGGAGTACTGGGTTTATTTTGTTGACAAAGCAGAATTTGACTGCAATCTGCTGAAATGCCTAAGCAGATTTACCACCTTTTCTAGCACACAAGTTCCTGCAAGAAAACTTCCTGCTGGTAGTTCCTGCATACAGTTACTCTTGTGGCTTTAGCAAATATATGACCTATGTCGTTTCAGACTGCAAGGTAGCATATGAGATTCAGGTGAAGGGGGTCCCTACAGTGGCAAGAAGCATATGTATATTTATATATAGATACTGAATGTTTTAAAACTATGATAATTTTACAAAGTTGTTTTTAGAAGCATTGATTTTGTTATAATGTTTTAATGCAAATAATCAATTACTCATGTACACCTTCATATATGTGGGTACATACAGTACGCAGTAGTTATGATTACAGAATCACAGAATTGTAGGTATCTGAAGATCATCTAGTCTGCTCTTCTCCTGCTAAAGCAGACTCCTATGTAACTATTCCCCTTTCAGTCTCCTCTTCTCCAGGTTCAACAGTCCCAGGTCTCATGTCTTTCCTCATATGGGAGATTACAGAATCCTAGAATTGTTAAAAATGGAAAAGATCACCAAGATTCAACCATCAGTTCATCGCCACGATGTCCACTTAACCACAATCCTCCTGTGCAACATCTAGCCTATTCTTGAAAACCTCCAGGGACAGTGACTCCACCACCTCCATGGGCAGCCTGTTCCATAAATGCTCTAGACCTCTAATCATCTTTGTGCCCTACCAGGCTTACTCTGGGCTTTCTATAGAAGTTCCCTGTCTGCCTTGAACTGGGGAGCCCCAAACTGACCAAAGCACTCCAGATGTGGCCTCATCAGGACAGAGTGGAGGGGGAAGATCACCTCCCTCGACCTGCTGGCCATGCTCTTTTTAATGCACTCCAGGATACCATTGGCTTTCTGGGTCACAAAGGCACCCTGATGGCTCATGGCCAATCTGCTATCCACCAGGACACCAGTTCCTTCTCTGAAGAACTTCTCTCCAGTATGTCAGCCACCTAATGTACTGATGAATGCATTTATTCCTCCCCAGGTGTAGGACTCTACATTTGTACTTGTTGAACCTCAGAAGGTCCCCCTATAATCAATTCTCCATCCTGCTCAGGTCTTGCTGAAAGTTACCACAGTCTCCTGATGTGTCAACCATTCCTCCCCAGCTTAATATCATCAGCAAACTTGCTGAGGGTGCATTCTATCCCTTCATCCAGGTAACCAATGAAGATGTTGAACAAGTACTGATCTCTGAGGAAGCTGCAGGCCCGCCACTAGACTCTGTGCCACTCACTGTAAACCTCTGAACTCTGCCATTAAGTTGTTGGCTCCTCTACCACCCGTATCAGAGAGATAAGTGCTATACACTGCAGGAACCTCCTAGACTGTGCACTTGATGCTTTTCCAGCAAATACCAGTGTGAGTTAAGTCTCCTAGGAGAACAAGTGCCTAGGATCATGAGACTACTTTCAGCTGTCTACAGAAGGCTTCATCAACTTCATCTCATGATCAAGTGGCCTGTAGTACTCACCCACAATGGTGTTACCCATATTAGCCTGCCCCGTAATTCTCACCCACAAGCTCTCCACTTGCTCATAATCCATCTCCAGGAGGAACTCTATACCTTCTAGTTGCTTTCTCATAAAGAACAACTCCACCACCTCCCCTCTTTGGCCTGCCTTTCCTAAAAAGTACACAGCCAGCCATCCATGACAGCATTCCAGTCATGTGAGCTGCCTCATTATGAATCTGTGATTGCAATGAGATCATGCCCCTTCAACCACACACATATCTCCAAGTTCTTCCTGTTTATTCCTCAAACTGTATGTGTCAGTATACAGGCACTGCAGAGAAAAAAAAGGGAGTATGGTGTTGGCTGCTGCTGGAATTTGATTATTAAACAATATATCTGTCTCCTTCTCAGCACTTCTAATGCTATGAAGCCTTTTAGCTGTTACTTGCAATTTAGCCACTTGTAAAAGATCACCCACCTGTGCTCACCCTCTTCAGGTACTTAGATTATCACTAGGAGAAGGTTAAAGGCACTTAGTGCAGTGGACTGCCTGAACCCCTTTCTTACCAGTTCTGTCTGGGGGCATGCATCAGAACTCTCAGGGGATCTTCCCAGAGAAGAATGTGTTTTAGCCCTCAGGTGAGTGCCTAGCTCCATAGTGGTGGAGATCAAGAGCACTTCCCAAAGTCGTGAACCTGGAAACAAGGTACAGTGCCCTGCCTGCATGTAGTGCTGTGAAAAAGTTGCTTCCAGCAGAGATAAAACAGGCTGCCAGCCTCTCTTCCTGTATGCCCTGCCTGTGCAAACTGCCATGTAAACTGCAGGCACTTTTCACTAAGAACTTAGTTCACTTACAAACGAGTGTACATTAGTCAAATGTTTAACAATTCTAACTATGTAACATTCTTACTAACAATTTCTCTAAAAAATGATGCGAACAGTAAATATCATTGGACATAGTGGAGCTCTGCAATACAGCTATGAGCAACACAATAGTGAGGCACTAGGAACTATAACTTGTTTTCTTCAGGGGAAAAACAAAAGGGAAATGGCACATAAGAATCCAAGTTATTCTCTAGAAAGTTCCTGGGGTAACTGAGGTTCCTGGGGTAACTGAGGGTCCTTGCATCACAAGTTAAAGCACGGGCATGGAGAAATCCTGTATATAAAGCATAGCTCGAAAGAAAACGAGCAGTTGTATAAAACCTATATCTTCTCTCTGCAAAAAATAATAAAAAAAAATTGTTTTAGATATGACTGCAGCACCACTAAAATATTATTCTTTTATCACTTGCCCTCATTTCAGTTTTAATAAGCTCTCTTGGCTCTCTTATCTTTTTATGTTCACTCCACAGCAATTAAACAGAAATGCAAATGTCATACCCATTTTTTATAACAGTGCAGCTTATGAAACTGCAATAAAGTCAGCAAATGATGTGTTTATTGAATTATCTGTCATTTTTTTTCTTGTCAACAAAATGTAGCTAATATTGGGATAATGGTTGTATATGTACCATATACATGTATTTGCATGTTGCATAAACATGAAAAGATTATTAGTCACAATCCTAGCACAACTTTTGAGGAAGTTAGATTGGACTTGAAAGCTCAAGTCAGCTAAATAAGGCAGGAAGAAAGTTATGAATATTCAGTTTGGATTTTAAAACAGCTGTTTTATTTGTCCGTTAAAAAAATTTACTCCTTTTTGATTCAGTATATGTGAACACTCAGGAAAGTGAGATTGTGTTCACACAGATATCTGGTAACTACTTCAATGCACACGTTGTCATACAGCCCTCCTCTCCCTCTTAAAGAAAGCCTCATCACAAAACAAAATAAATGAGATACATCTTTTTGTTTTGTTCTGAAACCATTATAATAATCCTATCAAGAAAAACAGACTATAGGACAGAATAATTAACTACTCATCAATCTTCAGTAATGAACAAGTTGCTGTCATAGTGAGCAGCTGATCAACACTACCATTACCCAGTACATGAAGGGTGCACTTTGCTACCAGATATATTCTGAAACACAAAACTACTCATTCTTCTCTAGACCAGATTTTTGCTTGTGACCTAAACCAAAGACAGCCAAGTGTTTAATACTCTGTAATACATTTGTCTCACCATCCACAGTGTAAAAGTGTTATTTTGCAAAGAAAGAACTAACATGGAAAGACTGCATTCACACTCCTCCCAGAGAACGATATGACTAAATATCACAAAAATAATTTAAACAGAATTCTGGATACCTACCTTATATAACCAACACTGTTTCTGAATTAGCACATTACTAGATGAAGGAGAACGAGCTAGAAAGAATACAGGAAAACAAAAAAACATTCCCATCTTATCTTTAGCATATCAAGTCAAGCAATCAACTCTTGTAACTCTTACCATTTCCCCAGCACTTGTTTGGACCTTACAAAAGCTGTTCATAGCAATACTTAACATCAAACTTCAGGGTGCTAACATATGGAAAATATTTGAAGTGACATTTAGACCAAAATAGCCTCAATAGAGGTGACTAAACCTTTGTCAAAGAGCAATACATCAGGGTACTGATTAGAAGAACCAGGTAAAGGGCTATACTGGGTTTAAATTAGAATGCTTTGAAAAGGAGAGAGTACAGGGGTGGTCTCTGTGGGAGGAGGCCAGGGACACCCCAGGCCCAGTGCAGCAACTCCATCTGTCTCCAGTGGACCCAAAGCTGCCTTAGTACTGCCCAACACTATATGAATGGGGTATGTTTACAAAAGGCTAATAAACACTAGATGGCAGATGTGTGAGAGAAAATGGAAAGCAGCCCTGAAAGACACCAAGGTCAGTGCAGAAGGAAGGTGGGAGGTGCTCCAAGCGTCAAGCAGAAGCTTCCTGCAGCCCAGGAGAGATCCACAAACGAGAAGGCTGTCCTCCAGTCATCTTTGCAGCCCTCCACTGGCTCTAAGAAGATCCCTGTCCTTTTTTTCTTTTTTTTTGATCCAGGGAGCCCAGAACTGGACATAGTAAACTAAACGAGGCCTCACCTCCCTCGATTTCCCAGCCATACTCTTTTTAATGCACCTCAGGATACCACTGGCCTTCTTGTCCACAAGGGTACCCTGATGGTTCATGGCTAACCTGCTGTACACCAGA
The DNA here is from genome assembly GCA_013399175.1 of Odontophorus gujanensis. Classification (NCBI taxonomy): domain Eukaryota; kingdom Metazoa; phylum Chordata; class Aves; order Galliformes; family Odontophoridae; genus Odontophorus; species Odontophorus gujanensis. The sequence goes on from VXAB01011520.1 coordinate 11,025, forward strand.
ACACCAGGTCCTTCTCTGCAGAGCTCAACTCCAGCAGGTCACCCCCTAACATGTACTGATGCATGCAGTTATTCCTCCTAGGCACAAGACCCTACACTTGCTCTTGTTAAATCTCATCAGGTTTCTCTCTGCCCAACTCGCCAGTCTGTCAAGGTCTTGTTGAACAGTAGCACAGCCTTCCAGTGTTTCAGCCACTCCTCCCAACTTAGTATCATCAGCAAACTTGATGAGAATAAACACTATCCCTTCAAACAGGTTGTTGATGAAGATGTTAAACAAGATCAGATCCAGTACCAACTCGTAAGGAACACCACTAGTCTCAGGATTCATTTTTATGAGACTGCATAGGATCTCTTGGTCACAGCTGGTGAAAATGTATAGCTAATGGTGGCGACTGTTGAAAAACAGTGTTTTATGGTTGAGAATATGCTGTAACGAACAGTGTTATTGTATTCTTGGTCTCTGTTGTAGTTTCCATGGAAATAAATAGGAGGCATTACATTTGGAGTGGTCTACATTTATTCAATTAGACATATCTCATGTGATTTTCTGTAGTTAAAGAAAACTAGAGGAGACAGAGACAGTACAAAGGTAAAATTGTAGGCAAGACTACCACTGTTTTAAACAGCACTTTTGGACCACAGACAAGAACATCATTTTGATGCACTATACTATGTATTTTACTATAATCTTGAATATTAAATGGCAAAAAAAGACCACAAAACATAGCTTAATTGGAAATCTGGCTTTAAAAAATGACCAGAAAACACTACCGTAGAAGAGAAAATGCTTAAGAAAAAAGCAGAGCCACACTTCAAAATACATCATTATCTACAGCTCGCTGAAACCAGAGTTCTTTCCTCTACTTAAAATAATTCATTTTATTTATTACCTCTTAAAGATGCATTTGCCACATCTCAACTATGATTTAACTGTTTTTACTTTATATTCTTTTTAACCTACATTGCATCAAAAGTAAAAACTTCTTGAATGTAATCCTTATCTATCATGAAAAATAAATGTAGAATGACATGCTTTCAGTAGCACCTTTCATATGCTTTGCAAAATGCTGGTAGCACAATCACAAGTGCTGGTGGGGAAGTAGCAAAGGGTACAAATTCAAGAATTGCAGTAAATGCCTCATCTAAAATGAATCAATTCTAGCAATGGACCTATGGAGCAACAAGAAGAATTACTGTAGGCAGGACTAGCACAGAACTGTTACTGCTTTGGATCCCGAGAAGCACTGGTGTTACACTGAGTGCAAACAATCTAGCCAGCTTGCCAGTGAGGAAAGCAGAATGCAACAGATCTTTCAGCATTGAAACAAACGGTAAGAGTTATAAAAGTTTGGGCTAGGGTTTTGTACGCTTTAAGTGTCTAACCAATTGAAGCAACTTGAACATAGCTGCTATTCATTAAGCAGGCTGACCTTTGTGATCTATTTGGTAGGTGACAAATGCTCCATGGTAGGTGCATTTAAATGTTTAGAACTGAACAGAGTTTAGAAATTGTTCTCTCTCTTAACACATCAGTTTTAACCCCCCTCTCACAAATGCCTGTTTACTGAGAAGAAACTGAAATCCTGTTTTCCTTATAGTCCAAGACTTAGAATTGTAACACACTATTTTTATTCTAGTAATGTCAAAATGCTTCAGTCAAAATGAATAGCTCCCTTTTTAAGTTGCTGTGTAAAAGCACAAAATAAGGTGACTAAAAATCTTACATTAAAAAAAGACCATACAAAATGAGAAGAAAGACTGTTTAAGATACAAAGCCATACGGATTTTCACTTTTTTTTCCTCTATTATTTTACATTGTGTCTTTTTCCAAAATGGTAAAAGGAAGAGCATGCTTAGACTGTAAGTGGAGATAGGTAGATCACTAAGAAAAAAATGAAAGAAATTGTTCATATCCTGAGGAGAAGTGGGTGGAAGGCAGGGTATGCAGAAAGGTTGTTAGGAAGGAAGGGCTGGAGAAAGCTAGACACTGAGATAAATGATCTCTTAAGCATCACAGAAAAAGATTAAGGTCACTTTGTTCCTTATCTAAAGTCAGCTGCAGTAAACAGGAACTTAGTTCAACAAATTTGGATCAGGGTTGTTTTTTTGGTAAGTTTCTTTCCTGAGAAAGAAAGATGGAATAAATTCCGTAAGAAGTCAGTCAGTGCGCTGTGCATACATACTCTAAGCGTCTTCACAAGGGTTTAATTAGACTTCCAGTGTCCTCAGCTCACCCTGCCAGAGCCAGCATCAGAAAGAGTAGTATGTTTCCCTTTCCCAAGTCATCTCTGCAATTTGTCCTTTATACGCCAGAGCGTGGGTGCAGCCCTGCCAGCACTGCTCTGAGACAAAGCTCACATCATCACACACCCCACAGATGGACCAGCACTGCAGCACACAAACATGCCCTAGGATTGCTCTTGGAGGCAATTTCTGAGATTGCTCATCTGGTGCTTCCAATATCCTGAAGTGAAATAAATCTTGTTAGAATTGCTACAATGTGTGGGAATATGATTCCTAAGGAAACTACTTCTCCAGTCCAAGAATTTAGGAGAAGCCAATGCATAACATATCCATTTCCAGCAGTATTTTAGTCTGAAAAAAAAAAAAGAAAAAGAGAAAGAAAAACCTTATATGTATATTAATTTGTTTTATAAAATGAATCCAAGTAAAGGTGCTGCAGAGCATGAACATCTATGTGCTACTTAGATCTTCTAAGCAGATAGGATCAACTGCAACACGTCACGGACAATGTGTTCCAGCAAATGTAGGAAAATATATATTTGTCTGGATGTTTGTTATAATTAAATCAGCATCTCAGAAGACACAGGTTAAAGAGATTTATACTTCTGAATAGTATATAAAATGGGAAAGAGAATGCAGGGAACATACAGACAAAAAATAAAAGATAAAAAAATCCCAGGATAGCCCAGTTTAGTGAAATATATTTTTAAATATCTTTCTGTATCGCATTAGTTAAAATGCTGTGACTATATAATTTCACGTTTTCAGAGAAATGAAACAAAACAGCTTTGAAAGCAGAGAGAAAAAAGTCGCTTTGAGAATTATTGCCTGTGTCAGCAGCTGTTACTCAAATTTCTTACATATGGAGCCAGGAAAAAATATGCTTCTTCAGACATATTATAGTACATTGCATCATTATGTAATTTTGACAGTCTCAGAGACATGTATTTCTTCAATTCAGTAGAGTACATACATCAAAACTGAGGAGAGTTTGAAGTTATATAAAACAGGCAAAGCTAACAGAGTAGAGACCCATATGCCTATATACAATCACTCCCCACTCTCTACAGAAACATTTGTGAAATCAGGCACAAAATTGTGCAGGACATACTATAAAAAACACTCTCAAGGGACTGCAAGCATACTATCTTCCGAGGAAAAAATAAAAAAAAATATTTTTGCTCATTTCTCTTTTCAGTAGTAGACCACTCAAATGTACTTTAGAGTTATCTGGTTAAAAATATTCCCACCATTTGCAGCTGAAGCTAGCACCTACGGGGAAGGTAGATAATATCAGTAACCTGGGATTAGAGCACTAACCAGGACCATGGTACTCCTCCATGGAACTACGCAGAAATAAATAAAGACTAAGGAACAAAAATTGAAAGAACAAAAATTGAAAGCACAATCAAGTAGGCAAATGGTACCAGTATGGCCTCAGGTGATAAGACAGACCTGGAAGCTGTCCGGTGCAAACTTGCTTTACAGTTTTCCCAAGGATATACAAGTAATATTACTATTTATGTAAGCAAGACCTACTTGTATTCAAGCTTAATCTTTCAAAGATGTTCACAGAAATAAAAATTTTATGTAACAAATTCAAGTAGCATTACAAAGTGGGTTATAATGAAAGAAAAGCAATTCAGAATGTTGCCAAATGCAGAAGGATAAGGAAAATTTTTTAGCTTATTAAATACTTAATCAGCTACGAATACAATGTCTGTAGTGACAATAACTTTTTTTCAGAACATAAATATTCTTATCGGAAAAATTAGAGTATGCTTTGCTGAGTCTTAAGTACAGATGATGAAGATTATGGAAATGGCAAAGAAAAGAGATCATTGGTTATTAGAAGACTATTTTTCTTTGAAATAGCTGTGTAAAAAAATCCATAGTAATGTGAATACAATATTAATCATTAGGTAGAAATGTTCCTATCTGTGCATCGAAAGTTCTCTGCTCACTCCAGCTTTGAAAATCTGCATCCTTTTATATGACAATGTGCAATTATTAACTAGTCATAAAATATTAAGAATAAATGCCACTGCTTAGGGACTATTAAAAATAATTAAAGTGGTAAAACACATACCTCATCAAAGCAATATCAAAAGCTGACTGTGAAAAATTTAAAAATTGAAGTTGATATTCTACATAAAGAGAGAAACTAACATTTTACAGGCATAAAAATGCAATTAACGTCCACAGTCAACTATATGTATGTTTGTGGTTGTTACTGTGTGCCTTTGTGTCTCTAGACAGATTGACACCTCCTCTCAACTTGGTGTAATCTGCAAACTTACTGAGGATGCACTGAATCCCCTTGCCCAGGTCATCAGTAAAGATATCAAATAGGACAGACTCTAATATTGAACCCTTGGGAAAAATCACCTGTGACTGAACACCAGCTGGACTTAATACCATTCACCATTACACTTTGGGCCTGGCCCTTCAGCATGTTTGTTACCCACCAAAGAGTGTACCTGTCCAAGCCACAGGCTGTCAGCTTCTGTAGAATACTGTGGGAGACAGTGTCAAAGGCTTTGCTGAAGTTTTCTAGACTATGTTAACATCTCAAGGGACCCTCCCTACCAGTGTCCTGAATAGTTCAAAGTCTGAAGTCCAACATAGTAGTTTTGCTGCCCCTTTTCCTGACTTCACCATGAATAGAGAAGCCTACCAGTTTGTGGCTGCTACAGCCAAGACAGCTAGCAGTTTCTATGTTTTCCACCAGTCCTTCACTGTGAACAGCAGGTGTGGTGGGGCATCTCCCAGGTAGTCTCTCTTACTAGCTGCACCAGAAATGTATCTTCCACACACTCTAGAAACCTCTTAGAATGCTGCTTCTCCACTGTTATATTTCCAGTACATATCAGGGAAGTTGAATTATCCCATGAGAACAAAGACTGGGGATTGTGCAAATACTACCAGCTGCTCACAGTATGCCTCATCTGTCTCTTCATTCTGGCTAGGCAGTCTATAACATACCCTCATCAGGATGGCACAGCCTTGTTGCACTCCCCCTCTTCCCCCTACCCTGATCCTCACCCATAGAGATTCAAGCTTATCCTTCCCAGCCCTGAGCTCAACAACATCAAAACACACTCTAAAGTAGAGAGCCATGTCACCACTCCTTATCTTTGCCTAACCCTTCTGAAGAGCTTATAGCCATCCATTGCAGCACTCCAGTCATGGGAGTGATCCCACCATGTTTCAATAATGGAAACTAACTCATAGTTTGCCTGCCATACCAGGGTTTCCAGCTACTCCTGTTTGCTGCCCATGCTGCATACTTTGGTACAGATGCACTTCATCCAAGACCCTTACCTCACAAGATAAAATAGATCAATAATGTTGTATGCTTGAAGAGCTCTATCTTAATAAATAAACTCTTATTTATTTATTCAGATGGAATGATGCACTAGGAACCCCCAAATGCACTTGAAACTTATTCTTTTCTCAGCTGTGAGTAATCCCTTGCAGAGGAATTTATGCTACATATTATTTCACAGAATGATTGTGATTGGATGAGACCTCTGCAGGTCCAATCCCTGCTTCAGTAGAGCTGCCCAGAGCAAGATGCTCAGGCCCGTATCCAAGAGACTTTTGAAGATCTTTAAGGAGGAGGCTCAGCAATCTCTATGACGAACCTGTGCTAATGCTCCATCAACTGCACAGTAAAGAAATGCTTCATGATGTTTAGACAGAATATTCTGTTATTCTGTAGAATATGTTATCATATTCTGAATTTCAGTTTTTGTTTGGAGCTCCTTGTCACCCTTCGGATTCAGTTGTCTAATTCACAGCCAATTTGGTGCAGTGCAACTGAGAGATTTTGACTTAACTTTACCCAGAAAAATTGTTTTAAGATGTGAGAGAGTATGTAATTTAAAGTCATATATGATGAGAAAACCAATTATAAATGCTGGGAAAAAAAAAATAACCAAGAATTTCAAGAAGAAGCACAGTAACATGAAAAGGCATAGTATTTCTTAAAAGTCTGAAAAATTAATCTCCTAATCAAATGCCTTTTTTGGGAGGAAGGAAAATCACACAATTGATTGAGGTGCTGGCCAAGGAATTCAGCAGAGGTTTTTTCAACATCTGCTGCCATATCTTTTCTGTATGATTTTGAACTACTTCAGATTCTTTTAAATGTTTGGTATACAAAGTTCATAGAATGAAACAGGATTTAGGATCCTTAATAACTAAAAAGATTAAAAAAAGACTTAACTGCTACCTAATTATACTTCTCCAGTTCAAATGTATTGCACGCATGTTATGCATTGCATTTTGAAATATTCATGGCATTTAAAAATGGAGACCTGGAATCTCATCTCACTTTTCTCTAACAGAATATAGAGACATTAACATATGTCTCTGCTTAACTCAGTTTATCCATTTCATGCACACATGAATTATTCTCTGTGAAAGCCTTGCAGATCCCCATCTGAAAATCGCTGTATAACACAAATTACTATTACTGATGACAATTGGTGCTGGAATTATTTATTCACTTGAATATTAAACAAAAATATTGAGAAAGTTGTGCCACAGTGTTTTCAGAAACAAAGAATTTGCTATTTTTCAGATGTTAAAAAAAATTAAAAAATAAAGCAGGCAGTTCTGGGCACTGTTCACATTGCTATTCATATGTATTAATAAAGCTCTTAAAGATAATTTAAATTGAGATGAGTTCTTAATCATTAGTATTCATTTCTGAAAACTAAAACTTTGTGAATATAAAATATAACCTAGAATACCAAGCAACAAAGCTAATGCTATGTGAATAATTTTTTCCACTATATTTTTCTTTAATAATAAAAACATATTGATAGCTACAGGCTGGTTCTACTCATTAGGATGGGTGAAAATAACTACTAGAATCAATTAAAATTGTAAAAGATATCTTACAAAGCAACAGAACATTACCAGGATTAGAAAAATCTTCGGTGACTGGGCTGTTGAGTAATTTTGCAGAAGTCTGAGTTCCCCATATACATCAAACTGTACTCTTGAGTATCAAGCTCAATGAAAATAGTTTCTTCTGTCATCATTCTTCCCTGAACATACGCTTGTGACTACAGCTCCTATTGATTTTCCCAGATAGGGACAGGATTCAGGCTGTACACAGAAGTATTAAAGCATCTCCCTTCATTCTTCAAACAGGGAAAGCGAAAGCAGCTTGTGGAAATCAAGTCCCTGTAGAAGGCATTATATATATATATGAGAGGTAAGGGTCAAAAATAAAAAAAGGGCTGCCTACAGATGTGACATGAGAACAGAACACAATCCCTAGGGATAATGAAAAAGGACAGGAGTGGTGAGATTCCCTCTATTGGACTATGGAGGGCCAGTTTTTAATACCAAGAGAAAATGCAAGAGATGATGGGCTTTTAAAGGGAAATGAAAAATAAATAAAAAGGGGGAAAGAGAAACACAGCTACAACAAGATGTCTCAGACAAGTCAGAAAGAATTATGAAGCAAAGTACTCAACTGATGTTTGCACCAAAATCTTCATCTTCCTACAGACTGGGCATCAGTCAGGAGACCTCATGAGTGATACTGCAAGGTTACACCTACTGTTCCAAAAGGATTTTTTATTTTGTGCTTCTGGGCTAATTATCCCATACCCTGAGCCATGGTATTCACAGACAGCACAAATTTGCCCACTAATGGACCTGTGTTTGGATGAGAAGGTCCCAGGAGCGAGAAAAATGGAGCCACAGATGCATGGCAGAAACATTTACAAATGTCCATTTGGGAGTTGACCTGACTGGTGTCAAGTAACCAGTTAAATAAGTTTATGTGCCCCATGGGCATGTGCGGGACATATTTCCCCCTGTAAATCCCAGGTAGAAAGGTGGAATGAGAATTCAAGGAGGTCTCTATGTTTCAGCAGAAAGGGTGGGGGATTTGACAGCATCTTCAGTGTTCACAGACTCTACATAGAAAAAGAATGCCCTGCAGCTGCTTCTGGTCAGCTTGAGAAAAAGAGAAATATGGCCTCAAATTTTTACAGAAAATGAATCATTGCTTTACACATGCCATTCATTCTTAGTTGTCTGATTTGTTATGGACAGGGAGGAAGCAAAAATACATAGGTCATTATGGATGGAATTAATGATCTTGAAGGAATTTTTTCAACCTAAAGGATCCTATGATTGTGTGATGACAGATCAACCAATCATTTGATTGCTCATAGGCATATAGTTACCTACTAAGCTCTTTTAAGACACCATCTTTTCTGAAAGTCTTCAGTAATTAAAAAGTTTGGAAATTAACTGTTTTCTGCTCCATCTTCAATGCGCTAAAATCATTTATCTTCACCCTTACCCACAGTTCTCATTGTAGGATAGCTGGATTATGGGTCATCCTGTAGCTCATTACAGTAATTTACATCACACAGTTGGGAAATACATAATAATATTATAAGTATTGTATATATATACATACAATTCCAGAAATCTTTTTTTACTTATCCATTATTTCAAGAATACAGGTTTTTTTTTTTTGTTTTTTTGTTTTTTTTGAATATTGCCTACAGTTGACAAAAATTCTGTATGGGAAACTCTATCAAGGATATGTTTTTATTTTTGCTAATATCACACACTTGTGACTATGGGACTACTAGTATTTCTATTAGCAAATATAGTAGAAGAGTAAATAAGATAGAAAAATTGAAGTTATGCAGAGCTAGGTCCAAGCAAGCTGGTCCTTTGATTTCCCTAACTAGAAATGTTGATTAACTTTTAGAACATAAGAAGTATCCAATCTTTCTGCTGCTACATAGTTCAGTAGATTATTGACTGTAAGCAAATTGTGTTTTCACACACAGGCAATACCACATTATAAAGCCAGTTGTTGAAACAGGCATCACATTTCCATCATGTGATTACTTTTATGCAATACACTGAATGATAATAATTGAATAATAACCTTAGAAGCTCTAGGCACTATGATGACAAAACAACAACCTTGGATCATCAGTAGTAACAGTGATTATTTTCAAAGTGTCTGAACGATCCCAGAGCAATACAGGATCCTCAGTACATTGAGGGAAGTAGCTGCCAAATCCCAAATTAAAATCCCATTGAACAGCAAGAGGGAGATAAGCCTGAATATGCATTTAAACATACAAACAAATATTTTTTCATGTGAAAAGAAAAATAATTAAGGCATTAACTAAGGCCCTGTCAAAAAGATTTTGCTGAATGTGTCGAGAGTGAAAGCCCCAGCCATTCATGACTTCAGAAGCATGGCTTCCATCACTTTTGGGAAAAAACAACAGCAACAAAAAACAACAAGAAAAACCAACACAGTTAACTGTAGCCTTATAGGCTTTTTACACACAGCTGAAGCAAAGAACATCTCACCTGATCTAAATATTACTTGAAAGAGTAGATATTACAAACTTGAAAAGAGGCATGTTCATATCAAGGGAGAATTTAATATCTGTAATAGGATGATGCCTAGTACTGAGCTATTCATTTTTCAAAAACTCAGAAAACTTCTTAATTTTCATGGTTTGTTTTTTTTTTGCTCTCAAGAACAATCATTTTCTTAAGGTTGCTTGATGAATTCAAGACAAAATTGCTGCTATCTGATGCAAAATTATATAAACACACACCTCTTGCAAGTAAAGATACATGTAAGTGGTTATGACAAAATCTGAAAAATGTGAAGAAAATTTATCAGTTACTTCATAGATTTTCCCCTAAATGCCTGCATATTTATACAGGCAATGTCATTGAAAAACTATGGAGACATCATTACTTGCATGCTTTTTTAGAGTAGTTTTCATGTATCATTATGATGCAAAACACTTAAAATTCAGGTCTTCAGAGACCCAATGGCAATACTGTCACAACGCAATTTTAGACAATTCAATTTAGGTTCAGCAGCTGCTTTTGAATGAGATTTTGATGTTTACCCAAGATTGCTGCTGGGTTAATTGAGTCATACTGAGGTCAAGTGGCTCGTATGCAATCACCCATATGTGGGCTCAGTGAGAATTACAACTCAGGACTATCACAGCTAGAAACCTCCTTTCTTCCTTCAAAAGGGCAAAAATGCAAACAGAAATAAAATAATCACTGGAAAACTATCAATAGGAAGCTGTCAGCTGCCAGAGCAGACATATATGTGGGTTTCTGGTATTCCTAAAGAACAATCATTAATTAAAATGGAAGAAAATACATTTCTATGAAAACAAGAATTAAAAAAAAAAAGAGCTAAATACTTTAGAATTTGTCTTATCAAACTGACTGACTTTAAACCATTCTATGTTAAACCTGACCAAAACCAAAGCAAAAGAGCTTAAATAAAATACTTTAATTCTGCCCTAGGACAGAACAATTTCCTAACAAACTCATTACACAAACTGACTGCTTCTCTATCTGAAAGCAATATCCAACACTGCAGGCAATGTGGAAAAACATACACTCAAAGAACAAGCTGAGATTCTCCCACCCGCTGCTGAACTCAGTTCAGCTGAAAATATTCTGGGAAAAATGTGTCAGAGGAAGTCCTACATACAGCTGCAAATCTAGCTATAACAAGAAATTAATAAAAATGATAAATCTTACAGTGGCACACATATAATTAAAAAACATTTTCCCAATGAGTATTATATTCTTTTTACAAAACAGAATTTGAAAATGTTAAGTAACCCTAGCTTGTCACTTACCTAGCCCTAATTAAGCCACAAGTTGCAGTAGGCAGTACTACAGACATTAGCTTTGACAATGTTTTGGAAATAGACGGGGAACAGTAGGGCTTTCAAACGAGAGTGTTCCTTTGCACAAACACAGGTAAACAGGTACATCAGGGCAGAACTGATGGCTCAATTATTAGCAAATCTGACAGATAAGACATGGTTAAGAAGTGCAAGGTCAGAAAAGCAGAAGCAGTATATTGTTTAGAAGACAAAAGAGAAGTGGGTGGTGATAATTGGGACAGTGAACTAGCAGCAGTAGTAAGTCAAAAGAGCTTAAGGCAGATAAAACTGCCAACAGCAAAATGAGGAAAAGGAATCACAGATAAGAAAAGGGGAAGAGTAAATCTACATTAGCATTTTAATTTGGATCAAGAGAGCTCTTTCAAAGGTAATTTCTGGATCTTCCATGTTGCAGTGTAAGACTGTACAGATCAGTCTACATCAGAGAAAGCTAAACAGAAGGATTGCTCCAGGATGACTCTTAATGCACTCTGACACCCAACAGAAGGTCAATCCAACATTCCAGACTACAGGCTAAAAAAGAAAACATCAGAAATGTGTAATGTAAAAGTCAGATCCACTACACTAGTTGCTTTGCTTTCCACATCGATCCCTACAGCACTTGCATTGGAATACTTTTAATTGCAGGTTTGAACACTTGTATGTGTGGAAAATAGAGACAAAAAAAAATAATCACATTTTCCTCTTTTTTTTAATCTTATTTTAGAAAATACTGTAAGAGTTATTATAAAAATATTTGAGTGATATTGTCCACATAAATAGAAACCAAGTTCAGTTATTTCCAAATTAAAAATAAAAACAAACAAACAAACAAAAAAAACAACAACAGAATAACAGAATTGTGGGGGGGTTTGAAGAGACCTCTGGAGATCATCTATTCTAATTCTCTACTAAAGCAATTTACTTACAGAAGGTTGAGCAGGAAAATGGCCAGGCAGGTTTTGAATGTCTCTACAGGAGACTCCACAACCTCTCAGGGCAGCCTGTTCCAGTGCTCTGTGTAGGGTAAATAACCCCCAAGAATGGTACTCAAAGAAAATAGTACGGAAGATGGTATATTTTAGTAGGCCTATACAGATTGTATACAGACAAATAGCAAAAGAGAGTGGCTCACCTTTATGATGATAGAGGCTTGCCGTTGACTCCACACAGGAGGGATCTCTGATAAGAGATCCTTCCCTGGTGGTGGTCAGCCCTTAAGTGGGATTTGGGAGAGGTGGAGCCACGCCCCTTCCAATCACACAGGTATATCACCTTCACCTGTGCCCCTGTGGTTGACTCAGTGCTCACCTCAGGTGACCAATCAGTGGTTCAGTCTGTGATTCTACAGTTCCCATGCACTCCATCTTACCCTCAAAGTAAGGAATTTCTTCCTCATCTTTAGACAGAACTTCCTGTATTCCAGTTTGTCCCCATTGCCCCTTGTTCTGTCACCAGGCACTGTCAAAAGGAGCCTGGCCCCATCCACATGTCTCCTGATCATCAGATATCTGGTAAGATCCACAGGTGTAAATAATCATTTAGAAATTGTTAGTGAAATCTGGTTTTCACTAACTTACAACATTAAACAGATTCTTTACTTTTAGAAATTGTAACTTGCAAATCTATAAAACTCTCAAATGCTTCTATCACAGAATTAGATCTTCTAATATCTCACAAAAGAGGGAATACCACTTTAACTGTAAGACAATTTGAATATACTGGGGATAAAAACCCCTTTCTCCTCCCCATTTGCATGTTGGTTAGCATTAGTTCTAGTGGATAATATGCCTTTTTTATGGTTAGTTTTGTTAAAACACCCAAGTATTGTTCAAATTAATCCTGAATGTTACTGGCTTTCCTCTGAATATTTGTCTTCCTCATGTTTTCTACTTCTAGAGCATCTTCCAAAAAGCTTCACTGTAAGATGATGAAAAGCCTTACTGGGAAACACAGCCCTAAGATCAGAGAGACAAGATCAGAGAAGATGCTGCAGACTCAAGATCAGAGAATGATGATGCAAAAGCAGAATTATTAGCTCATTCTTGTTATTTTACTAAAACTTACTTTGCAAAGCAAATAATATTTTTAAAATGATATGACCCTGTTTTATTTTTTTTAAGTGACCATTTGCATTTTTTAGTGATTTCTAGCTACTGGCAAAAAGAGCTAAAATTATGTTATTGAAGTAAAACACTTGCACATTTACGCCTTGTGGATTGATAGGACTGTGTTTAATTCATTCTCACACATGTAGTCAAGCTTTTATGAGAGAAGAGGAATAGAAAGAAAAGAGCATTTTTGATTAACAGATGAAGAAAACATTGGGAAACAGCAGACTAAAATAACAGGCAGGTGCTAGAAGGACAATATGTTTCTACTTACTTTGTTTAACAAATGACAAATCTCCAGAATAGTTTTATCCCATTAAAAACTCTACACAAAGCAAGCATGCAAAGACTCATTTATTCTAGGCAAACTTAGTACTTTAAGTGGAGATTCCAGCAAACTAGTCTAATGCACTTAAACTCTTAGTTCTAGTGTGACACTTTGTGTTTCTTTTAAAGTGCCCTTATTATGTTTTTTTTCCTGTGACATGGATGTAATTTTCAGTTTAAATCACAAGTTTACATAAGGATGCTTCACTTAAGAGAAGAGGGAAGAGAGACAACCTCAAATTTATTTTACCTAGAAAATAGCCATGGTGATTTGCCAGTTTCTTAAAAATAAACTAAAATAAAAATAAGACTACAAAAACAAATGAAAGAAAAAAATATATTAGCCTTACTCACATCAACTCTATATTTTCTAATCTAAGAAAATTGTTTAAACTAATGTAGGAAAAACATGCTAACATTAAAGCCTGAGTTGCTAAATATTCTCTTAGGACTCTCAGGAACATTTATCTTACGATAATAGAACCTTGACCTATTTTTTTTTTTTTTACTTTTTGATTCATATTGCGGGATATGAAACTGCACCAGGACTCTGGAAACATAGTTTCTATTAACCCTCCTCCACCTGCTCTTTTATCACATGGAAGTCAGTTTACTTTTGCTCTTAACGTTAACCTTTATCTATCTCATTTTTTTTTATGTCTTGTGCTCTCGAGATCAAGGCTATCATTGAATCAAGTTCCCATTTGGTATAACACATCAGCTGCCACAGTGTTTAGTTGTAGCAGAGTAGGATCTTTTCATTGTAAACAAAAACTGCTCAGTGTCAGCAGTTTGTAAGAGCAACTGCAAGAAAAATAAAATCTAACATTAATGGTTTGCTCCTGGCACATCACACATTAATTTCCACAATCCATGATATATAACCTTTCTGAACTTTTTCAACTATTCCAAAGTTCTCCAGTTATTCTGGATGAGAAAGGATAAGAGAAGCTGCAATTTAATTTATTTTTTGTTCTTATATCTCACATTACTGATGCTTCAATACTCTGATGGGTGCCCCATCTTCTGTCATCAAAATTAATTTATTAACTATTGTGTCAGAAGAACCAGTTTAACCTAGAAGATGCAACTGACTGCTAACTTTAAAAACATAGTAAGAAATGGGATGGAAAGCTTATCATTCTGACCTTGTGACTGAATCATGAAAATAATATTCAAAAGAATCTCCCCACCTGGAGACTACATTACATAGAACACACTCCAATTTTTGAGATATTTCTGGATTTAAGTTTCCACTTACAAAGTTTCTTAATGTGACAAGATAACAGTAGTCAAGAACTACTCATATGTTTTGAAAATTCTTTTCCTTATCAGGATATTACACATACAAATGTGCATGCATACAAACAATGAATATGCATACTACAACATGTGAGCTTTTCCTCTTGCTAGATCTGGAATCTTTGGTATTTGTCTCTACTTGCAAGATGAAGCAACAATTTTCACATTGCTTGGGTGTGCTACGAATAAATCATTTGGGGAGTTGATTAAATACCAGACCAAAGGCAAGACATTTAATCAATGCATAAACCCCTCTGCAATTTTGTCTTTTCCTATATAATGCCAATCACAAATAACAGACAACACTAGGTATGTATGAATTCATCATATGGCAAACATTTGCAAGGATCTGCCTTAGAACTTCTGAGGTATTTCGAATGATATATGGAAACATAAGCTAAGTCTTGAAAATCCCTGGAATTTTTTCTATTATTGTATATAACATTCTTTTTCATCTTTTATGACTGAAGTTCACATTATATATACACATCATGTCCTCCTACTATATACATATAGGAAAAAAAAATGAAAGAACAATTAGGGATGAATGAGAAAGAATTAATGATGCTATTGGTCACACACAAACAATCATTTTACAAAATACAAGAGAGTAAATATGTTAAAGCATTATGATGTTAACTTTCTTAATGTCTACCAGAATTCCTTTTGAAGTTTCCTGGAAGGATCTGTTTCACAACACGGCACATTTTTGTGGGAACAGAACCTGTTCTATTGTCCAAAAAAACTGGTTGTTTTTATTTCCTTTAATTTTTATTTATTAAAAAAAAAAAAAACATAAGAAAGGATTACATTTTAACCCTGTGATCTAATCATCTTCAGTATGCATGCAACTAAGTGTATAATTTTAGTACTGTAAAATATATGTTACACCTCAAACAAAGATAGTCTTACTTTGTTTAAACTTTCCAGCAAGTTAACAATTCACCCCAACAGTATGAGACTCCAAAAGCAGCAGCGATAAATGGGTAACTTGCTCCTATCCTATACGTAGTTTGTTTCCTACCACAGAACTTCATCAGCATCCTACCTGACGATGTTCTCTCTTCCTCTCTAACATATTTAGTGTTATCGCAACAGAAACAAAGTAGAAACTCATTTTGGAACATTACTTACAATAACTACAGTGATGCTTACAATCGCTGCATTTCTATGCAGAATTCCTTATCCTGTTTGACTCTTGCTCAGTTCTGGAAGTGTTT
Source organism: Odontophorus gujanensis (assembly GCA_013399175.1). Classification (NCBI taxonomy): domain Eukaryota; kingdom Metazoa; phylum Chordata; class Aves; order Galliformes; family Odontophoridae; genus Odontophorus; species Odontophorus gujanensis. The sequence continues at coordinate 26,948 of VXAB01011520.1, forward strand.
ATTAATTTATGATGGGATTAAACATTCATGTTGTTGAATTGACTCTGCATTACGAGGCTTAAAATCAGTATATACTGCTATCTAACTTATCATCTGCTTAATGTCTCACTCGTATAAGTCTTCCAGGAATAACAGTATTTTCTCTAGAAAATGGAAATCTGTGACTGACAGCAAAATGTTTAAGTGGTACCTTACAGATACACAGTAGGGATACCTCTGACAGCTGTCTGTCTAGGAAGGTTTAAAGTTTAAGTCATCATGCTTTCCTGGAGGCATTTTGCTTATTAATTACCTCTGACAAAGATTAGATGAATACTTCAATAATATTTTTCCCCTAAATGAATTCTAAAATTTATAATTACTGAGATATATTAATATTACTTATAATTATCAAATAACTGTATTTACACTCTTGACTACATATAACTAAAATTTCAGCTTTCTTGTAAGATCCTTGTCTAACAGTTCTTCAACTTTATAATAATGGTTGCTAATTGTAGTGTTTGCACAAGAGGATGGCAGAAAAATGTGGATCACAGGAAGGGCTTTTAAAATAGTTTTCATGTTACACTACTCAGAACTAATATTCTTTACTCAGAACAGCAGCATATAAATGATCAGACTTTATTTATAACATTATTTTACACAATGTTTAGCCAGATGTTTTGTTTCGTATCATTACTGAAAATGAAATTAAAGGCATGAGTGAGTTATATTTTTTTTTAATGTAACCTAAAGCTTATTCAAAAGCATTACAGATATATATAGCAATCTCCAAATTGTTTAAGTCACTTAACTCACTGCATAAATCATGTAAGTAATACATACTGTAAGAACTTGCTTTAGAATACACACGTTCTTAATATGTGTATCCTCCTCTACCTCTTTTCCTCCAGAGAATTTGTATTATTTTAAGCTACTATTGGAAGAGATTTTTCCAGTTGAAGACATTTATTACTTGTAAGAAGCTAATCTGTCATATTTCCAGAACAAAATAATGCTTGTGCATAATGTCTGTTCTTGGAGTCACAACAGATTAAATGGGGAAGGCATCATTTTAGTGGTCCCCAAGTACAAAGTGTGTATCTTTCAGGCTATGAAGAAGCAATCTTCCACAGAGATAGTGGTAAACATAACTATCTTTACTGAAAAATCTTAATCTTAATTATAAATATATATATATATTGTCTCCGGAATCTTGGCTCATTTTGAGAAAAAGTGAGAAAACTTTTTGAGAAAACTTTTTCCATCCACCAATTAGCTAAATGCATTAATTTGTATGAAGTTTATGATCTAGCCAGAACCACAAATACTGTAAATACAGACAGACCTTTTTGAAACATTCTGCATGTGAAGACTCCTGAATGTCTCTTAAATGAAGTGGTAACTTGCTAATTAATGAAAATAGAATAACTGAAAAAATAGACCCTTCAGGACTTCATATGAAAATAGGGAAGTATGACAAAGTAATGGAGGATGAGTAAAACACCTACATTTAAACACAATATTGCAACATCAGTGGCAGCAAGAAGCTAAAAAGCAAGAAGTCTGTTTTATGTTACAGTTTGAGTAAATCTTAGAGTGTGACAGCATTGTCTGTAGCTCACTGAAGTTAGGATTTTCACGCCATAATTGCTGTTCTGCTTCATGCAAGAACGTGAAACTTTTAGTCTTCTATAGAGCGTTACCCACTCATTTACCTACCACCCTACTGTCATAGAAAGAAGATGCACATGCTGGACAACCACCATATATCCCACAGATGACACTTGTCTCATCTAACTCACTTTACGTCCAGTATGAGACACAGCAGGAGCCCCCTTATCCAGAATACCTTGACTTATCTGACAGCAATGCAATGTTCAATCAACACCTAAAAAAGTGTTGATCTTAAAGCAAAGGTAAGTATATGCAACCAGAATGATTTTGAGTGTCTGAAGAATGCCCCAGAAATATCTGGACTACAGTGTATTATTATGTACATGCAGTCATATCTTTCATTTGTCACTGAAAGTATGTAGCTCTCATGATTAATCTGGTTGGCATTCATTATATTGAATATAAGCATGTTAGAAGATAGGAAGAAAAAAAAAAAACCTCTGAACTCTTCTATTTTAGCTGAGTTTGTTTCATTTGATCTTTGTCAACTTCCTTCATGCAGCGAACACCCACATGATTTAAAGCTGTGTGGGAAGACTTTTCTCATAAAGAATTGAGAAAGTACAGCTTAGAACTACCACTCAAAACAAATTTTTACATCATTACATACACTGCTGGCTTATTGCTCTAATTAACAACTATGTATTTTCTCTCCAGTGAACAACATGAGATGTTAAGAGCCCCTATTTTTCATTCACTTCCTGCTGAAGACTCCCTGTGACCAAAAAGCCTACTGCTGGGACCTGTACAGTTTCAGAATAAACCCCTAAAATTAAACAAACATTCTCACAAAAATAAACAAAAATTTGTTTTGTTATGGAAAATTTCTAACTAAATAGGCTTTCAAAAGCAAAGAACAGTGTTTCAGGCTAGACAAATTGTGTAACACTCCTTGAATACTGAACAGACTTGAGACTGAGGCGTTCCTTGGGCCCAGAAACAAATGTGCACTCTATTTTGGCTTCAGTACCTGAGAGTCAGACACAGAAATTAGCAATTGCACAAATTGAGTATTTACTGACATAACAATCCGATACATCTTACACTTACCTGAGGCAATTTTTCTACTTTAAAGTGGCAAACAAATCAGTGTAATGTTGTTGTCAGCAGAAAAGGGACAGAAAACAAGGGTACTATAAAGGAAATATTTCTGCATAGGATGCAGCAGCCAGCATTCTGCCATGGGAAGATGTGATGCATCCTCAGTGTCACCATTGGCCTCAAACTGCCTACCTGAGGACACTGTCTCCACTGAGTCTTACACATCAGCTTAAGAGAGCAATACAAACTGGAAATGGGGAAGCTGAGCACACAACTATTACATTTAATTACTGTTTCAGAGAAGGTTTTAAAAAGGATGAGGATCCGATAGTATTTCATGTAAACCTGAAGCTGTACAATCTGTTAGTGACTTTTCTCCCTTGAATGCCATACAGCCTGGGGTAAAATATAAAAATATAAAATTCAGAGGACAGAAGAATCACAGATGACATTAATTATAACAGTGCATATATAGTCCATTAGAAAGAAAATCATGTAATTCTAAGAGGCATGGAATTGTAGATTTAAAGTACATGGAAAAAAAATATAAAGCCAATGCAATGGAATAGAGAAATTAGTTTCCTTAATCCTGTCACCTTGTGTGCCTATATTACAATGTTTTCTTCGTATACCACAAGCACATTTCTTCCTTCCCAATGTTTCCTCCGATCAGCAAGTTCCTCTTCTTAAATGCTACTGTGGGGATACAATCACTATAATCAATCCCAGTAAACATGCTCTGATCTGTTTTTACTTTCTATCTTACCACTCAGCATGCTGGTCCCAGTTCTACTTACTGTATATACTGAACTGAATACAAAGGATTCAATATCCTTATAAGCTTCTATATAGTTTTATCACTGCCCTATCAAAGGTTTTCATTAACATCTCACCTTTCAAACCACAATATTTGACTGCAGTCTCCCAGGGAAATTATTATTATTTTCTATCCCTCTGCTCAAAACTAGTAAAACAAACTTCTTCATCAGTTGTTTGTCTTAAAAGAGGTAACAAATTCTCTGTTTTCAGATGAACTGCTCTCAAATGTATCTTGTCTTTTTAAAGGACAGTTCCACTTAGTCATGTACATGGAATACTCAGCTGAAAGTCTTTTCTTACTCCACATGTAACTGACACAAATTGAAGAACCGAGTTCAGCTATTTGAGTGTATTATATAGTACCCTTCTCTACATTCAAGAGAAGTCTTTTACAAATACATAACCAGAAACACTCAAATTATACTTCAAATGAAAACACTTCAGTGTAGAAAGAAATCATAGAATCATAAAATATCTGGAGTTGAAAGGGACTTGTAAGCATCATCAAGCCCAGCTCCTGGCTCCACACGGGACCACCCAAAAATCAGATCATAACGTCCAAGAACATTGTCCAGATTCTTCTTGAACTCTGGCAGGTTGGGGTCTTGCCCACTGCACTGGGCAGCCTGCTCCATGCCCACCACCCTCTGGTGCAGAACTTTTTCCTAACCCCCAACCAGATTCTCCTCTGACACAGCTCCGTGCTGTTCTCTTGGGTCCTGTCACTGTCACCAGAGAGCAGAGCTCAGTGCTGCCCCTCAGCCTCCTCTGTTCTGGGCTGAAAAAAACAGGGTACTTCACTTGCTTGTCACACACCTTGCCCTTCAGACCCTTCCCCATCTTTGAAGCAATCCTTTGAACACTCTTGTTTTATGTCCTTTTTATACTGTGGTGCCATAAACTGCACACATTACACAAAGTGAGGCCACACAAGTGCAGCGTAAAAACGACAATCACTGGACTGGCTGGCAATGCAACATTCGATGCACCCCAGGATACAGTTGGCCTTTCTGGCTGCCTGGACACACGGCTGACTCATGTTCAACTTGCAGTCAATTGAGACCCCCATAACCCTTTCAGCAGAACTGCTCTCCAGAGTCTCTTTCCCCAGGCCATACGTATAGCCAGGGTTGCCCCTTCTCAGCTGCATAAACTGGCACTTCTTAAACTTAAGGCAGCAATGGCCTGGCTCTCTAATTTGTCTAGATGTCTCTGCAAGGCCTCTCCACCTTTGAAGGAGTCAATAGTTCCTCCCAACTTTGTATCACCAACAAACTTGGATGTAGGACTAGAAGGTGTTTTTGACCAAGACATTTCTGAAGACATTAAAGAGAACTGGCCCTAAAATAGAGCCCTGGGAAACCCCACTAGTGACGAGCCACCAGCCTGATGTAACCTCATTTACTATAACACTTTAGGCCTGACCCATTAGCCAATTACACACCCACTGCATTGAGTTTTTATCTAACCATATTCTGGATTTTTTCTCCAGAAGGATACTGTGAGAAAAAGAATCAAAAGCTTTACTGAAATCCAGGAAGGTAACATCAATAGGCCTCCCTTGGTCAACTAGCTGGGTGACCCTGTAATAAAAGGAAATTAAGTTGCTGAACAGGAAGAATATGCTCACAGTGATGAACAGTTCTGCAGTGTGCTACAAAAGATAACTGCAAATTCAGGACTTGCTGGAGTTATCAACCCATTCTCAGAATATCAATCCAAACTCAGAAACTTTGGGAGTTAACAGCTCTACATGGAGAAGTATTTTCTACACTTTGGTGATACAATAGTTTTTTTTGTGTACTGGAAAAAGAATTGTTCCTAAAGTAAATTTCTATTTATTTATTGCTGTAGCATTAGTTGAAATGAACAATCACAAAATGCACTATTCAAGCTCATCTGTGAGTAGGGGCACTGACAAATCTAATGCCAGTCAGTCCTAGAATGTTGTCTATCCAGTGCTGCTGTAGTGATTTAAGCACAGTTGATTATTTAGAAGCTTAATTTTGAAACTTTTTAATGAGTGTTATGCAGCAACATACTGCAGTACACTTCACACTGTGTATCCTTAATTTGCATTCCAGTAGGAAAACCTTGGGCTTCCTGGGACTGAGAATTCGCTCTGATAATGTGCTGAATGGCTACAAAGCCTTGGGATCTAAGCACCTTATTATTCTTTCCTTCAGCGTTGAAGGAAAAGGGTAACTGAAAGCACATTTCCATTAAAAGATAATGTTTTTTATCTGATTTTTCATTTTATATTCTCTGTGAAATAAATGATTAATATATTTTATAAAACCTTGTCTTTTTTTAGAAATAATATAATTGAAAAACAGACCAATACAGGCAAAATGCAATCAAAAGCAAAGATGTTAGGAAAGCTACTTTTACTATGTAAGACGAATAATGAACACCCCATTTATTCAAAACTCTGGCATCAAAGTACTGTACGAACAATGCTCATACTTTAAACAACACTGGAAGTATAATGAATATACAAAGGCTACTCTGAAAGCAATGACACTCTGTTTTATTATGTTAGCCCATGATGTCAGAGGCAGACATTGGTAGTGTGGCAGCAGGGGTTATCACAGAATCATAGAATTGCTCAGGCTTAAAACCTTCAATATCATCAGGTCCAACTGCAACCAAACCATACTACCCTAACTCTGAGAACCCACTGCTAAATCATGTCCCGGAGCACAACATCCAAACAGATTTTAAGCACATTCAGGGATGGTGACGCAACCACCTTCCTGCAGAGCCTATTCCAGTTCTCAACAACCCTTCCTGTAAATAAGTTTTTCCTGATATCTAACTTAAACCTCCCCAGTGCAACTTGAGGCCATTTACCCTTGTTCCATCACCATTGAGAAGAGACTAACTCTGCTCTCACTGAAATCATCTTTCAGGTATTTGAAGAAAGAAATAAGGTCTCCCCTCAGCCTCCACTTCCCCAGACCCTTCAGTCATTCCTCACAGGGCATATTCACCAAGCCCTTCACAAGCCTTGTTGCCCTTCTTTGGGCCTGCTCCAGCACCCCAATGTCTTTTCTGTACTGAGGTGCCCAAAACTGAACATAGTACTCAACATGAGGCCTCACCAGTGCTGAGTGCAGGGGCAGGATTACTTCCCTAGACAGCTCAATACGCTATTCCTGATACAAGCCAGGATGCTGTCTGCCTTCTTGGCCACCTGGGAACACAGTTGGCTCATATTTTGCCAACTGTCCATCTGCAAACCAAGGTTCCTTTTCATCAGACTTCCAGCCACTCCTCCCCAAACCTGTAGGGTTGCCCAGGGTTGCTGTGACCAAAATGCAGGACCTGACACTTGACCCTATTGAAACTCATGCAGTTTACAGTTTTGGGTTGAACTCTCCCACTAATATTTTGTTATTTGTTGTTATGAGACAGATGACAGCAGCGGGACACTCCAAAACAATGCGACCTGACACGGAAGTGAGGATGAAACAAAGGAGTATCACTGACTTCCTCCATACAGGAAAAAAAAAAAAAGCATACATTGAAATTTATCAAGGCTTGCTGAATGCAAACAAAACAGTGGATGTGAGCACAATGAGGTGATGGATGGTATGTTTCAGCAGTGGTGACAGCAATAGTGATGTACAAGACAAGACAAGGCCATGCACAGCTGTCACACCATGAAACAAAGATTGTTTTGATCAGCTCATCCACACAAATCAACTAATGGTGGCGACTATGTTGAAAAATAATGATTTATAGCTCAGAATTTGCTCAATCAGTGATGTTATGCTCTTTGTATCTGCTGTAGTTTCCATGGAAATAAATAGGAAGCATTACTTTTGGAGCAACTTGTGTACATATTTTCAAATACATACAAATCTATGAATGAAGGAGAAGGGTTCAGTTTTTTAAGTAAATATTTAGCAGCATATTTTCTAGAAATTGTGGGGAAGGACATTCACTCTCGTTGGATCAAGAAAAGTAGCAGTAACTGAATTCTGCTTTCTGATTGGTGAACCTGAAATACAAGAATACAGAATAGCAAATGCATTGAGAAGAATTTGAAAGGGGATCAATGGCAGCTTTTACGTGCAACTGAAAACCTGTAGTTCCTTAAGTTTTCCCTTCTGGTATTCAAAATATTTTTTTGAACTGACAAATCTTCACATTCCTTTCTAAATATCTATAACATGCTATCTAATAGCATCACTTTTCCTTCCTGCATCATCCCTCTGTCTTCTTCCTCAAACCCAGATTAACACTGGTCTAGTTATAGAACAGAAATAATTTGTGTATTTCCTAATAGCATATGACTCACAGTATTTCTCCCAGCAGTTCTTCCAAAGCATTGCCCCATCAGTTATCTTGAATTTGTTGAGGAAGGTAAAACACACAGCAAATCCAAGAGATACAGCATTGTTGCCTCATTTAACAGACATTATTTGTTCCAGCATCCTTGGGGTTGAATATATAATCTTAACTCCTACTATAATCATACAAAAAACCCCAAGATGCCTGTCCTTTGCATGAGGGTAGGTGCTACACATGGAAAGAAGTCCATAAGACTTCACACAAAAAAAAAACAAAAAAACAGTATAGTTAGTGTGAATATTGAGGCAGAAGTATAGCAGAATATACCTGGGCCCAAATACTTAGCTGAGCTGCTCACAATTATCTCCACTAAGTATAAAGCCCAGACAGGACAGACACACATTTCAGGAAAAAAAAATAAAGAAAACAAACAAGAAAAACCCACAAACTTGACCCCTTCCTCAAAAAAGGATATCATGAAAATATCATTGAAAATGCATTAGTTCTTACATTTACTCAAAGAATATCTGCCATTTTACTAGACCACAGCTAAAGGCGACACACTTTAATGTGCACACTTTGCCCTTAGAAGCCAGTCAACTTAATCTCAGAAATTCAGCATCACAGAAATAAAGTTGACTGTGTGGTTTATTATTCCCTGCTGTTAAATCTCTCCAGTTCACCTTATGTCTGAGAGCAGAAAGATTTGTTAAGCAAGGAAAACATACATAACTATTATTTGTTCTTTTCACTACCTACTGTAAATAATTGAAAATTGAATATATAAAAAAAAGTGTTTTCGGCTTCTCATACAGCAGCCTAATATATCAAGCAAAAATACACAGTTACTATAATTTTCCTTTTGAGACTACTTTCTAAAAAGTTCACCCATTTGCTTTTACATATAATCCTCTAAATAAATGTCATTATGTAAGTCCATTAAATGCATTCCTTTGGGAGTATTTTCACATTCTGACAGCAGGTACATATATAAAACTGAACTCAAATAAAGCAGCTAGTCCAAAACACAATCTTATCTCTTTATATGCTTCAAAGCATTTTAAATAGCTTATGTCAAGATTAGCATGCAAGGATGAAAAAATAACTGTCAAAATAATGCAAAGGTCATGTTATAAAGATATCCTGCAGACTGACAAATGTAATTTGCATAGTTTTTATTATTATCACTGTATCATAGAAAAAGTTGAAAGCATGCCCTGCAGGTAGCAACAATTTAGTACCAATTTAGTACAAGTAGTTAAAATCCAAAGCGTAGCCTCAGAAAGAGAAAAGCCAAATTGGGTCACATGACTTGGCTATATTCAAACAAGAAATCTGTCACAGACATAAATTAAACCCTGTTGTCAGGCACATCTTCATTAGTTGTAACCAGACAATACTTTCATACCTTTAATCCTTTTCCTTGTACACCATCCGTGTATGTGTACATATATACATATCCTGATGCATGCTTGTAGATAGATGCATATGTACTTAATGATATATTTACAAGTGTGCAGCGCATTCTACAATAAATGAAATTAGGAGTCCCCTCACTGTTTAGTAATGATTAGTTTTATAAGTGAAGTCTAATTTCTCTTTTTTACTCAGAGATTATATCATGATCCTTCCTGCATTAAAAGACTGAACTAAGATCATGAAGCAAATCTTGATATCTGACCACTACATTTTCACCTTTTGCAATTAAACACTGCCAGACCAGTTTCATCAGTCACATCACCTATGAAAGTAGCAGAGCCAGGATTAGCAGCCAGTGCTATTTTGACAGGCAGCAACACTAAGTAAGCAACCAAGATACAATTAGAATTAGTTTTTCTCTACAGTGGGATTGTCTGTGTAACATTATTTTCAGTGTTACAAATAATTTGACTTAGTAAATTGGCTTATAAGCATTATATCAGGAAGACATATATATCTGTAAATCCACTAATTTAAGACTACATTCACCATTAGAGTTGGCCAAAAAATTCATTATGAAATAAAGTCATTACAACATGAATCTTTATTCAGGTTATGTTTACATGCAAAATCTCACTTTATGATAACAGATGCATGGTAAGACAATAATGAATAATACCAATGATACAGTGCGTCAACAATAGAAAGCATATTTTAGAAGGGTTATCCAGATGGAAAAGAGAAGATCGATAATAAGAACACTCACCTATCATCAAAGATTGAGGCTCACAAAGGAAACTCCACAAGGGAGGGAACTCCAACAACAGATCCTTCCCCAGTGGTAGTCAGCCCTTAAATGGGGTCTAGGAGAGGTTGAGCCAGACTCCACCCCTTCTGGTCACACAGGTGAATTGCCTTCACCTGTGCTCCCATAGCTTACTCAGTGCTCGCCTCAGATGATCAATCAGTGGTTCAGGCCATGATTCAACAGTTCCCATACAAACAGAACAAGAAAGAGATATATTTTTTGGATACAAAGTACTTAGGTGTTATATTTTTACTTTTATCAAACCTAAAGTATCCTTGATGTCTGACTTGATTGAAAGCAAGAAAAAAAAGTCTATAAGCAATGTTTGGAGACAAAATAGTTTTGAAAGTATCTACAAGCTGTTTTAGTTATTTGCCTTTGTGTTCTATTTTCTCAAGTACTTGAAAGTATTTCATATAAGGAATTAACTATATTTTTTCCTTTCACCACTGGTGAAATCACGGCTGTTAACTTTAACTTCTTTTGTTATGTATATTTGTCTGGAACTTATGCTTTGCTTATAGCTCCTTGTGTATCTGAACAGGGCTTGTTCACTTGTATATGTTCTCTAATTATCTCAGCAATTACATTTGTTAACACCTAAAAACAAAAGCCTTTACAAAGACTAAACGGCAGAAAAGTAGATAGAATACAGCAACCACCATTATTAAGAACAGAGGACAAAGGAGAATTATACGATTTAATGCCACAGTGTACAAAGTACAAGACATGATGTTTAAAAGCAGAATTTCTAGTTATAATAGAAACCTTACTGTAAGGCATGATTTTATAAGTAAAAAGTCACTAGTTTCTAAGAGCATCTTCAATTAAAAAAGACACATGAATTCCTACATACACTGTGTGAGGTGATAAAGATGACTTCTACATATTATCTAACTGACATATCAATGCAAAACTCAAGCTTAATGAATCATAAAACCTTTTTTTATTACTATTTATTTATTTATTTATTTTGCAATACCTCCTCTGATACAACCTGTGGCCATTTCCTCGGGTCTTGTTTGTTGCCTGGGAGAAGAGGCCCAACCCCTTCTCATCACAGCCTCCCTTCAGGAAGTTGTAGAGTGCAATGAGGTCTCCCCTGAACCTGCTTTTCTCCAGACTAAACTATCCTAGCTCCCTCAGTTGTTCCTCTTAAGGCTTGTGTTCTAGACTCCTCACCAGTTTCACTGCCCTTCTCTGGACACATTCCAGGGCCTCAATGTCTTTCTTGTAGTGAGGGGCCCAAAACTCAACACAATACTCGTGGTGCGGCCTCACCAGAGCTGAGTGCAGGGGGAGCTGTAGAGTATTCTGATTATTAGAGCTGAGTATTCTGATTTCAAGGATGAGAGAAGCATCAGAAGACAGTTACTTAATATGTCTATTTCTATATATTTCTATATTATATTTCTATAGCAGTAACTTTGTAAGTGCAGATAGAGTACATAATTTTTGCCTGATGGCATCAATTCAGCCTCTTTTTTTTTTTTTTTNTGATTAATTTCCCCTCTTTTTTTTTTTTTTTTTTTTTTTTTTTCAGATAATCAGTTTATAGCATAAGACTATGAAGGAGCAAAGAAATAAAAAGGAACTACTACATTGCTGAGGAACTTATTTTATTTATATCTGGTTAAAATGCTAAATATATGTTTATCTCAGGAACACAAATTATTGTTTTAAACTTGATTGTAAGTGGGCATCCCAGACTATCTGAAAATAATCTTTAACAATAAGCATAAAATACCCTGAGATGCAGACTGTTTTCTATCAGTTACCACTCTGATCATATAACTTAAAAGTTCCTGGAAAAAAATGTACTTCTGAAACGTTGATAGAAAATGTTTTTTTTATTATTGTTATTTTTTTCTGTTATTTTTGATATATCTGTTATAATTATTCTGTCCATTAGGCAGAAACTTCTGGGTACTCTTCAACTGACGCCTGCTTATACTAGTGGAGGTCCTCTACCTGAGAGGCTTTGCAACTTTTCATAAGAGTACTCAGGATCACAAGCTAATTGTAATTATTTTTATAATCTCTCCTCTTTCTTCACAAAAGATTACTGACAGTTGAAAATGAAGCATATGCTACAAAAGCAGGATGTGGCTTAAAGTAGGGTAGAAAAAGTTCTTAGTTTAAAAGAAATATGTTTGGATAAAACACTAACACAGGTTCAAATGATGAAAAATTTTTAAAGAATGACTGAGTATCAAAATGAAGCATGTATCTATAACTTTTGGAAAGTTCAGTATCAGATATTTGAAGTTTTCTTTCTCTAAAGAGAAAATTATTCATGATATTTCAGGATTGAATAATTGACAGAAACATTGCCTTTTTATGGCTACTGTTATGCACCTCAAAATATGTTAATTAAAATATAAATATTCCCCCTAAGTAGCATAATGTGTATTATTTTATTCAAAAAAAGAAGGCGCCATGATCAGAAGAATATACATACTGAAAATACTATTGGAGGAATAATGCAATGCAAAATCTCTCACAGGTTATACAAAGAGCTCAAAAACAAATGTTAAAAACCACATCAAATGAAAAAAATCTTTTGCCACTCACAATCCAGACAGCCTAGACCCCCACAAAAGGGAAAGAGTAGTAGACACTAAATATCACAGGACTCTTCAGGTGCATTCTTATTTTCCATGCAATATCAGAGTAGCATCATTATACATTTATTGTCTAGACCCTCAGCTGCCTTTTTCTTTCTTTTTGACTCTGTGGTGTGTGAGTAGTAGCATGGCTTTTATAAATAGGCTGAAAGAGTGGAACAGTGCTTCATCTGTTTGCCTAAGTACAAGCAATCATTTCAAAACCTAGAACAATTAGTAGTAACTGTCTTCTATAACTCTAAGGTACAAATTCTAATCTGCATAATTTCAAACCAAGTTAAAACCTTGTATAAATCTGCTAGAAAGTAAGAAATTGCCTAGATTATTATTAATTAAAGGGCTGGAAACAATACCTCAGTGCAAAGCATTTTAAAGATAAAGAAAGAAGCTCTACACCTGTTTTAGAAAGCAGGAATAGGAACCTAGACCAAGTTATGGTGATAAGACTTGATACCTTGAAGCTTAAATATATCTTGTATTCAGCCTCCATTATCAGGTTAAAACAGCTCTAATTATAGGATATGTATGTCCATAAAAATTTGTGAAACTTCACCATAGTGATACTCTATTTGCATTCATGCAACTACTTCACATCAAATATCACTTTTTTACAGAAAAAAAAAAAGAAAAGAAAAAAAATAAAAGAAACCGAAGAACAAAACTCATATAAAAAGCAATTCAAATTTGAAAAAGGAACTTTTAACTTCAGAACAAAGACTGCAGGAGTTAAACCAGAATCAGAAGCAGCAACACAAGACTTACATATCCAGTCTTACTCACTTTAAAAATTTTGGATATTGCTATAAATTGCCTAAATTTATACAGCATCATTTTTCAAATAACGCAGATATTCAACAGTGATTTCTAATTAAGCATAAAAAGCTTCAGATAAGAAAATAGAGAGAGAAGAAGAAAAAGGAAAAATTCAAAAACCGTTTTCCTTTGCATAGAAGTCTCACTATTAAGAGCCATGTTTGAAATATATGTCATTAAAATGCATTATATTAAAATATAGTACCTTATCACACATGCATAGAGTCCACTGTCTTGTACCACTGTTGGTCGGAACCAAATGGAATCTTCTTCTTTGCTCATTCTAGTTCCATCAAAAGCTATAGGTTCCTCAAAATCTCCAGGTCCAGAGCTTTTGTACCACATCAAGCTGAGTCCAGCACTTTGAGCTAGGGAGTAATTAGCTCTAATGTATCCATAAAAGAGTGCACATTTTATACGAACAGGTTCTCCCACTAGAACTTGATATTTCTTGTAATCCACAGACCAGTCAGTGCATCCATCAGCTAAAAGAGAAGAGAAGATTAAAAGAGATTACAAAAGGCTTCAAAAGACTACTGCTTATACAGTAAGTTTCATTCTGGGAGAGAACTGCCTTTAAGAAAAGGTCCACTGAGTGAACAGTTGTAGTCTTTTGATTGCAGCAAAATTAACTGCATTTTCATGCTATTAATTTAATGCACTTTTCTATGAAGAACACAGAAATGTATCTGTGCTAAATGTTGGTAATTTCTGAGATAACTGAGCAATTGTATTTTATATTTTGTGCAACTCAAGCATGAACAGTTGAGAAAAATAAGTAGAGAGGAAAAACTGTGGTGATCAGGTTCAGGGCTTTGCCAGACAATCACACTGACTGATATGGAACCAAACTTTTCACAACTTCTCTTTGTTTTCTTGTGATTTTCTTCCAGTTTAGAAACATTCAATCTGATTGTCCATTTATAATAAACATTCCCACAGTCTCACATGCCCTTGCTGGTTAGTGTGACTTCCCAGACTTAGCTTTCCTCTTCTTAATCACTTCCTCCATTTCTCATTAACTCGTGTCGCACTGAAAATGTTCTTTAATCAAATACTCTTAAAGGAGCAGATACTCTCCTTCCACATGGCCTTGCAAAAGGAATTTCAACAATAGCAATTCACAACTAAATTCATTCACTGAAAACCTTGTTGATCAGTATTGGCTCGTTAACAGGGGCCCCACTACAGTCACTATAAAGCAATCAGTACACCCAAAGGTCAATTTATTTCATCTTAAAATGTACTTATTGATACAGGCTGGTTTAGCAATAGGGATTGGTATGTTTGTTCAAGAACCAATGTATTAGCCTAGCAACAGGAATCAATGAGTGCTTAGTTCTAAAGCTTTCCAGTTTAGCTTTGCTTGGTGTGTGAACGGCCTTGTTTTTCTTTATGGTTCAGCTTCACAGAAGCTATAAAGACACAGCAGATTACTTTTATCTTTGCATCCACCAGTTGCAATGATCTTTTTTTTTTTTTTTTTTTTTTTTTTTTTTTTTTTTTACTTTCACATACATTGTTTTGGATTATAGTGCGCCAAGATAGAAAGTTTCTCAGTATGGCATAACAAGCAATGGAAATTCACCAAAAGAAAAGCTAAAAGTTGGACAAAAGTCACTGTGATTAAGCTGATGATAGAAAAATGAGGAGAAAATAGGTGGTCTAAGACCACCAGAAGCACCTACCCTGCATACTCAGAGGGACATTAGCACATACTAATAAGTTCTTGGAAAAGAATGATTATGTATGCCAATGTATTGAATATGTATATCTTAACTGTTTAAACGTAGAACTTGAACTCTGGAGCACGCGTGCTTGATTTGTCAAAGCACTCAGAGTATATCATGAGGAATAAAGGAATACAGCTTTCTAACACCACGTTGGAGTTAGAGAGCTTTCTTCCTAGACTACGGATGCCACTATGACTTTATATAAACATTTGGTCTTTGAATTTGCCACTTTCCTTTGTAAACTTTCAGAGTTTACAAAGTTAACTTCAAGAGCTTGCCCAGACTGCTTTTGCACAGCTAAATTCAGATTTGATGCCTCTCACCCTAGAGCTGGTTGAGAATTCAAGCCACTGTGCGGGATAAAGCTGCACTGGCACATTGCAAATGAAGAAGAATAAAAATAAAAAATCCTATTTGGGGGAACAACACAGCAGATAGTGATTTTTGAGGTTTATGTAGGTCACTCCAAAAGTAATGCCTCCTATTTATTTCCATGGAAACTACAACTGATAAAAAGAACACAATAACACTATTTGATAAAGCAAATTCTCAGCTACAAAAAGCTGTCAGCACCATGAGTTATGCATTTTTGCCAGCGATGAACAAGAGCCGCACTTATAAATATCTGCACCAGTGGAGGTGACCCACTGATGAAACGCACTACACACTGCCTCACTGTGCTCACATCCACTGTTCAGTCTCCATAAATGTTCAGCAAGCATTGATGAATGTTAATGGGTACTTTTTTTTCTTTTTTTCACATTAAGGAATTAAATAAAAACTTAAAAGTTCATCCTCTTCAGAGAAATAGCCTTGATTTATTAAAGTTATCTTCAGTGATCTTGAAGGATTATTTGCCCTCTTTTCAGCATGGATTTTCAAATTAAGTGAACATGACAGTGTTTTGCTTCCTGTTTATAGAAATATCAAACCAGTTAAACTCTGCCAACACTGACATTCAAATCACTTAGAACAGTATTAACCACGTCATAGATGGAAGTTTTAATAGGTACTAAAAATTTCACAGGAAACACCACACACTACTGTTCAGCCAATGTGCCTTCATCTGCAAGAAGGTGCTAATGCGATTTTGACAGCTATAAAAGAAGTTCATAATTCTGATCACAAGACACAGTCAATCTTCTGTGGTATTTTTGATAATGATGGCATTTTAGGAGGTAACTGTCTCTCTGTGCTTGAAATGCACAAATTCCACTGTAACAGAGAAGTATAAATAGATGCTTAAAAACACATAATGGAAAGAAAATCAGAGTGGCATGTTCTTAAAAATGAGATTGCTGTGAACACTCAAACAGATGATGGCATGTGTGTGCTGTAATTGGCACTTCCTACATATACTCTACACGTGGTGCATGAAGTACATATGCATTTTCTTCAGACAAGAAAAACTTGGATGTACAGTAAAACAAATTGAAATCTTGATTTCCAATT
Organism: Odontophorus gujanensis; assembly: GCA_013399175.1. Taxonomy (NCBI): domain Eukaryota; kingdom Metazoa; phylum Chordata; class Aves; order Galliformes; family Odontophoridae; genus Odontophorus; species Odontophorus gujanensis. The sequence goes on from VXAB01011520.1 coordinate 43,618, forward strand.
CATTTAAGAATGTAACTTTCAAAGACCCAAGGATGAATTATATTCAAAATACACTTTACTTTCAGAGAAATCTTTGGATTATTCTGTTGACATTGGTGCCTTGAAAACATTACATACTTGCAATTAGGTGTTAAGCACTTGTGTTATTACCCTCAGAAATAGGAATATACAAGAGCAAAGGCTTAATATTTATCCGGACATGTTAATATTAAATAAATTTAAATTTAAATAAGTTTTGCCGTCTAACAGTGATTCATTTCATTTTTGACTGGATTCTCTTTTCTTCAGGGTGTTTTCAGAAGAAAGTATCCAGAGTTTACTTTTTAAATTATAGTTGCTACAAGCACATAACCAACACAAAGGTGGCAAAAAAGAAACTGTGGAAAAAACTAATCCCAAGACTTGTCCAATTTTTTATATCTATTGTCACATCAAGCAGTCAACCATCTTTTTTTTTATTATTACTTTATCTTATAAATTGGAAAATACTTCTATATTTCAACAGCTTTGAAATTTCGGAACTGAATTCAAATGAATGGTTTTAGTCCCTGATCTCTATTTTATTATGCTGCCATTTATTGCTATACATAATCACACAACAGAGTAACCAGGCTGAATATAATTCACTCAGTTGTTTCCTTGGGTGATTTCAATGTATGAAGTAAACCACACTACATCACTGTCCTACATAATGAGATTATTCTGCTGGATAACCAACCTCCTTGCAAGCTGTAATTTTTGACAGGACCTAGCATACAGAATAATTTAACATTACAGAGAGGGTTTTCCCTTTCATTTTTCAGGATCATATGCATAATTTTCAAGGGGAAATTCAGTTCTGAAAAGGAGAAAATAGATCTATACTGACTGCTACGTTCACTGCCAAAACTTGGCTTCATTCAAAACTATTGCTTCAATTTATAGGTTTCAGAGTTCATGTAGACACTTAGGTTACCAATACACTGACAGAAACCTGAATTCCTGAAATCTAAATAATTTAGATATGACATTAGTTGAAAACAGTTACCCTAAAGCATTTATAATTGTAATACTGTAATGGCAAATTCTTCAAAATCAATTGCATTTAATACAAAATAAAAATTATCATATTCCTTTATTTTTCCCATGTTTATGTTTTTTATTCTATTTGTAACCTAACGACCTACACAGAGTTATGCAATATCACAGTGTACTATTTGTCAGTGGCCAGTCACTTCATGATTCTTGAAAACATCAACCATTTGCCAAAAAAATAAAAAAAGTGACAGGTAAGAATAAATCTCATAAATTGTGAAAGATGAGTACATAAGACAGAAGGCATCAGGTATTGCTCTTAGAATTGGGATTTTATTGAGTGAAATCCCAATTCTAATAGCTTTAGTGAAAACGGAAAGAAGTTGGTAATTGTTAAGGAGATAAAATATGTTAGAGAAAGTGAACAAAGGATAATGCAGTAACGTGGCTAAGATTGTTAGGTAGGGAGGGGTTTTTAGGGGCATAATCTGCTAGGAGAATAAGCTTCTGTTAATTGACTGTTTATAGAAAATCTTGTCAGAAGTACATCAAGAGATGCACAAGCCTCTCTTTACAAAATTATTATAAGGTGACAGTTTTCACAATAATGTTTTACCATCAAAATCACAAAATTAAAACTTTCAGCCTGCTCTTAATGATCTCATTTCAACCTGGTTGTTTCTTTTTGCTTATATGAGGCACCATTGAAAAGAAAAAAAAAGAACAACATTCCATATGGGCACTGATAATTAGCTGTAATATCACACTGTCTATACTTATTAAAATACTCGAGTCTATTCACTTCATGCAACGTAACACACTATTCTGCTGTGTGTTCTTTTTATGAAGAATGCAAAGATTGGCTATTTTGGGCTTGTGTATCCTCTCATTTGCTATAAAAATGAATTTCAATATAAATGAAGTAACAGAGTTAAAAATGCAACGTACATGGGGAGATGAGAAAGAAGAGTGTGGTCACTTCTATTCTTAGATTTTGTACTTCCAAGGAAGTACCAGTGTAAAATTGGAAGCATGAAAAAATATGTATTTATCATTAGTAGTAAAGTTTTCAAATGACCATGTAAAATATATTTTATACATACATTTTTATGTACAATTATTTTATACATTTTTATACATTTTATACACGATTTCCTTTTTTCACTAAGACTGCTATTACAGATTTGCACATTACTATGCGGAACTTATGTCTGAGACAGCACTTTCCATTTGAAATCCCAATTTACATTCTGTATAAAACTCTCAAAAATTACTTTGTAAGCTAAAAACCTAAATATTTTGATCTCTGTCTAGAACTATGTGATGGTTGGCATGAAGTGACGTCAATAAGGGAAAAGGAGGGTGTTGAAGGACATTTGATGTTGATAGAAAAGTTACTTTGAATCATATCTTCTATTAAATAAGCTAGGTCCTATAAATTACAATTACCTCAGACTCAGCTGAGAGAAGCATTAAACGTGGAAGACTTGTTCTCCAGCAAACCATAGCAAATGCACAAGTCCACAGGAAGAAAAGCAATGGAGAAAGAAGCTCCCACACAGTTACTCACTCAATAAGCTTCACTTACAATGGGATAGAAGATAAGAATAGGAAGAGAAAAAGCATGAAACATCATGGAACAAGGTAAAGATGGTTTAACAAGAAAATAAAATAAAAATAAAACCCAAAACTACTAATACAAAAGCATTCACTTGCATTTCCACAAGGAAACCAATACTCAGACAGTCTCTAAGCAACAGCTGCCACATAAGCCAAACTGTTTTTATTTATTTATTTATTACATAGCATGATGCTATTTGTTGTAGAATATTTCTTCTGCCAATTTGGGTTGCCTGAGCAGGCTGTGACCGCATCCAATCTTTTATCCATCCCTTCCCACCAGTCTTCTCTACTGGAGGAGCAGAGTCGGAGAAAGCCTTGGTGCCGTGCAAGCACTGGTCAGCAATAATCAAAATACTTGTGCGTTAGTAACACTGTTCTAGTCACAAATCCAATACACAAAAACTTATAAATGGACAAAAACAAAATTAACTCCTTCCAGTCAGATTCAGAAAACAGGTACCCATTTTTTTTCTGTGCTTCCCTGTGCTCCCTTCTTCCAATAATTCATCTTCAATACAGAGACCTTCTGTACATTCACAGTACAAAGATGGTAGCATATTGTAATCAGCAATCACAAAACACAACAGTTAGTTTACTAGCATAATTTCAATTGACTTGATACTTACCTGCATTAATGATCAGTGTTCTTCTGAAATGATTTTTCTTGTTTATTTTCATAGATTCATAGATACATTAGGTTGGAAAGGACCGACAAGATCATTTAGTCCAACCATCCTCCTGTCACCATCCCTACCCACTAAACTACTAAATCAAATCCCTTAGCACCTCATCTAAACTCTTCTTGAACAGCGCTAGGGATGGTGCCTTAACCACCTCCCTAGGCAGGCCATTCCAGTGCCTGACCANATTTACCACACATCTTTACTTGAGGACAATTCTGCAGCCTTTGTTTCTTCTGTGACTGCACTACAGTACCTGTGGCTCTTTTTTAGACCTTAAGAATGCAAGCCTCATCTCTCCCTGGTCCCCACAAACATGATATGATTTACTTTGAAAGAACTCCTTATTTCCACTGACCTACAAATTCTGTTGTTAACTGCATAATTTAGATATCTGAATTCTGATATGTATTGACCTTAGACATCATGTTGTAATTGCAAATAACTTTAATACTAACAAACTGAAGAAAAATTACCACAGCAAGTGGTTAATTTATAAAAATTTAACAAACACAAGCTAGGATGGCTTTTAGAAAGATTTCCAAGAAAAAAGATTCCCTGAACTGTACTAGCGTATTGTTGTGTAGCAGATGGCAAATTATTTAATCTATCCCAAAAGCATTTCTTACTCTTGAAACTGCTTCTAAAAATTCATTCTGTTCTCTAGTAGCTTCACTTCAGAGATTATGAATGAGATCAAGTTTTTCTTCACACTGATATTTCAGTAGCACTTGGGTAGCAGCTACACACTTTAAACTTTTTCTCCTACAAAGAATGTAACTGTATAATCATGTTGTGGAATATCAGATAAACTGAAATAATTGAACATGTAAAGTTTCTCCATGTGCAATAAATACAAGAGAATCCAACTGATTTGTTTGTAATACAAGAGGAATACAGTTGATCAAATTGTCATGCGTGTAGGAGAGCACAAGCACTTTGCTGCTGTGACTTAGCTACCAGAAGTTTCTTCAGCTGCAGTAGCATGACTGTTTGACTGGGACTATACAGAAATGAAAAGATCTGTCGTGAGTGCTTCAGAGGATCTGAGACCCAAAGAAGCATAATTTATTTCAATCAGACTTTGAATCAAAGGATAATTTTGACTTTAAAAAGTTCAAAGATTGAAAGTTCTAAGCATGTAATTAAGCATACATAGGCCATGAGGTTGCTTGCAATAATGCATATTAAAAACTCATATTTCTGTTTGGTTGTCTACATTACTTTTGATGTTTAAATACTAGGAGAGAAGTAATACACTAACAAGCAATCTTGGGCAGATAATATTAGTATTACTTATCGAAGTATATGTCAACTGCATGGAACTCCTATAGATCTGATGACAATTTAGAGCCCAGAAGTAATACTGCTACAATCAAAACATAGGCCATACAGATGTCAGATAGACATTCGTACCTGTGTCTAGTGTTAATATGCAGTATAACATTTAATAGCATAAATCAGTTCTTGGAAAGTTTTTCTTTTTCTTTACTCAATATGATAAAATTATTTATTTCTCCCAAAAGATAAGATTACTTTCAAATAAAATTCAGTATATGTTGCATCACTGTTTCAGTTTGATTAATTGTATGTATACTTACACAATGAAGAACTGAGCAAGTCACTACAGTATTCTGGATAGTTATTGTTGTTACAGTACCAATGTGTGACCTGGCAATTAGTACAAAGTAAGGAGCCAGAGGATTCTTCCACTGGATAGTTCAAGCCAGCATCTGCACTTCTCAGTTAATAAAGCTAAATTTTGAATGCACTGCTTTGTGTACATGCATGTAAATGTCCTGGACTTATAAAAGAACACATATTTCTTCTGTTTAGCATTTTCACTCTCAAGTGTCTTTTAAGCATTTCAGTATGAATACACAAGTGGCCAAAGGAATTTTTTTTTATATTACTCTGAAGCTTACTACTAGCACACTACAATGCTCAGCTGCATAACAATTACTCTAGCCAAAATAAGAAACTTATTTATTGCCACTTGAGAAGTTTTTTTTTTTTAATTAAAGTAGATCCCTTTTTAGGTTAAAAGTACTTTCATTTAATGAAAATGGGATATAAAAGACTGCAGGAAAAAAAAGACAACCCATGTTTGCTCCCTGCAACTGCAATGAAAACTTATATCTGTATGCAATATAGGAATCAGTATTGAATTGCTTTAAAAAAAAAAAAGACAAAAAACAAAAAAAAAACATTTGCTGATGAAATAGAAATAATTTTTTAATTGAATAACTTTTCATGGTGCATTTTCTTTTCCTGCAGATGCTACCAAGTCCAAAACATGATAGCTTAATGCTTACAGGAACCTTATGAAAGACTTAGTAGGAAACAACAATATAAACTGAACTTTAAAGAGAAAATATTAACTACAGTAAATCTGCACTTTGTGGATTATAAAAAGTCATTATAAATCTGTTTGTACACTTTTCCTTTCATTTTAGAGGAACCCATCTTATTACAGCATCTGGCCTTTTCCTTTCTCTCTCTTTTTTTTTTTTTTTTCCCAATATTAAGTTTAGACGCTAAAGCTTACGAAGATATTAAATTTTTGTAAACCTTTGCTCCCTAGCTTGACATTTTCTCTTACCAGATGCCACATGCTTGCCACACTTGAGTCAGCTTACCAAAGAGGCCACTAGAGTAATATAGTAGTTCAATACTTTAATCTCATTAGATAACGGAAATAAAAATCATTACTATTTGAGTTTGAGGAGAAAACTTTGCTCCATTCACCAAAGTAGATTTTAAAGCTTACCGTGAATGTTTGGGTTGGAGCATATCTAAAGAAACAGAATGGGTTTAATTGAGTTAGGAAAGCAAATCTCCAGGGACTCAGAGAAATAGCTTCCTCAGGTATCTTTATGGATCAGGTAAGTATGCTGAAGTGCATTGAATTTCAAAGGCAAAATCACATCAGAGCATTTCTCTTTTGCTGCTTATGCTATTCCCCAGACTACATCCCAAAGAAAATTAAGACGTTTTAGACAAGGTAAACAAAACACATTTTTATCATCTAATACATTTTTGCATCTTGACTCAATAAATACAATGTACTTTTTTGAATGAATGAAATACTGAGATCTTCTTCAAGGGAAAAACATGTTGTCTTCAACTCAAAGTGCTTTTTATTTTTATATTTGGAAATATTAGAGTTTAACTAACAGACTTATTTCACGGAATTACTTCTTTGTGATCAGGTCAGATGGCCCAGATTTGCCGTAACAACCAAAGTTCATAGCAGACAAGTGATACAAAATCCTTGCAGCTGTAAATGATGCAAATCAAATTACACTGTTAGACATAGTGTTCAGCATGAAAGCTGCAAGGGAGAAAGAGTCTGGACTTTGGATGTTCAAATTGTACCTTCCAAGGCAGGAAAAAAAAATGCAATTTTATGTTGACTGTTTCAAGAATAGTTTTAACTCACATTTACATGAAATAACAGAAATTGGGTCAAATCAACTTCAAAAGATGTGCTTCTACTAGATAAATGTAGCAGATAAAATGTAATCACATTACACTGAGAATAATATAAATATATATATATAGAGAGAGAGTCTAACACTGTCTTTACAGTATCAGTGTACATATAAAACAGGCAAAGTGCTCTTTGACATTTCTCAAGCCAGTAAGTGAAGAATTCAACTCAGTCACATTCTCAATCTTTTTTCCTGCATTTCTAATCTACACAGTCTATATTTGTACTATATTTATGTGGGATTCATTACATTATTTACTTTACATCACATTTCAAAAAAGAGATTATCTTTGTTATTTGTCACATTTGTTCATGTTATGGAGAATAGTTAACTTCACCAACAGGCAGCAAAAAAATAAATCTTTGTGTTTTAATTGTTTTTATCTGTCCTGAAACTTAAATTTTCCTTAAGAACGCTTTCCAGTTGAAAAGATAGGATTTCAATTTTGAAAATGCTACTAGTTTGATTCAAAGTAATTGAATCTCATGGCTCTCAGTCTTTCATGGGCTAGACAGATTTCTTGGTTGACCTCTAACTCTTTTCTAGAAAAGGTTAGTATTCCATCACTTAGTTGTTACATCAATCCTTACAGAGTATATTATTTAAAGAAGGCTAGCACACAAAATCAACAAGACTAGGAATTACAGCACCAAACATCACAGTGGTGATACTCTCACTTCTAATTTTTTTCTTTATTTTCTCTCTTTGTTTCTTTCAAGAAAGGTGTTTGTTTTTTCCTCCTCTTGAGATGTAAAGAATCCTTCGCAAAAATGTTTATAATAAACTATATTTCCAGTCAAGTTTAGAAGTCACACGTCTGCCTGAAACCAAAGCTTTTGCTTTACTTCAAAGTAGCACGAGGCATACAGCACTGGATAAAACATTTTAAGCCCCTTACTCTCCATGTTTTTAGTTAATTCTATCAGTCAGCCATATTTCATATGCATGGAAAATTTAGCCACTTTAAAATAAATTAGCAAATGTTCTTATAGCATGTTCAAAAATCTATTAGTGCAGAAAAGTAATGTCTATATTTTAAACTAAAGAAAGGCCCACGTTCACAGTACACCATTGTAGTCACCACAGGAATGAACATTTTTATAAAGAAATTCAATGAAATTAGAAATGGTTGTAAAAGCACCTTATAACCCAAATATTCCTCTGGCAGTAACTTTATTGAGTGATCCTTCACTCTGTTTGATCTCTGTGCAGCCTTTTTGCTACCTCAAATGCACCAGGTAAAGAAAACACTAGTATATTTTTCAAGATAAGGTCACAGAGCTGAAATAGATTTTGGTCTGTGGTTATTTAAAATTTCTTCAGGGATTATTCAGTCTAGTAACTAATTCACCTTTTCTCCACTTCAGTGTCCTCTGCACATTCACACGCTTATATACACATTTTAATTATAATGATGAATTTTGCTCCATAGTGTAAGGAATAGTGATGAGACAGTAATCTGAGTCCAGACTAGAGCTGCGCAACCCTAGTATCACTGGTGTCACAGCCTGCTGCTAATACTGTAGGCTACATATGCAATGTGCAAACATAGGCTCAGATTTCCGCCAAAGGACAGGAGGCATGGATGAGGTAGGTCAACAGAGATAGATTCCATCATTTGTACAGACAAAGCTGAATGTATGTTTGTGTATCCAGACTGAGAGGAAAAAAAGCACTAGGGACTTTTTCAGTCAGAAAAAGGAAACCATCTTCCTCTTTCTTTTCTCTCAAACTAAGGGTAACAAAGCTGAAGGGAATTAAGTGAGGGAAACAGTAGAAAAAAGTCTTGGCAGGCAGAGCAAAACAGACAAAAAACAATGTAGTTAATTAAGATTTCCATGTTTTTATGAATGTTAGTTCATAATCAGCTTTTTTGTTTGTTTTTTCTTCTTTTTTTTTTTCTCCATGAATCCAAGTCTTTATAGTAAAATTTTAAAAACAACAAAAGCGGAGATTCTGGAAGAGTTCACATTACCTCCCCATTTGCTTTTCTGTAGTAAGTTATATATATATCAACTTAGAAAACACTACAGTGCTAAGTTTAAGCATGCATTATTGATTAGTTTAAGGTCTCTGTGTTCATTGCTTTCTTGAGAGAAATGCTTTCTGAACAGGAATTTCTAGTAGAAGGATGTAAGAAATTTATGCAATATTCATTTCTAACTTTCTTGCAATTGGAATATGGGGAGGAAATTTCTTCTGGATGCAAGATCCTTGGTGATAATCAAGGAAGTCACCTTGCCTAGACTTCTTGCAGTTTCTATGCATTCAAGTGAAAACAACTGGGACATACTAGTTGCTTGAATGGGCATTTAGTCACCAGGTTAACTGCCTGAAATAGGGATACAGCAGAAGAGCAGTACTCTGCTAAGTACTCAACCTAAGATACCAGAAAAAACAAACAAGTATATGTAAATATACACATATATTTTTGAATCATTGATTTTTTGTTTATTTGCTTCCTGCTGAAATATTTATACTTGTTATGAGTGCAAAAACACCATATGTAGATTAATGAAGTAAAGCAAGGTTGTCTCAGTTCAGCCTGGCCTGAGCTGACTGGACATAAACCTTCCCTACAATAGCAGAGAGTGCACAAACCATTTTCTTCTTTAGGCTGGGAGTAACTGCGTTAACAAAACCACACTACAGATTCCAGTCTGGAGAGCTGCAAAGCTCACAACTGTCAGTGTTGGCATCTCAAAGTGAGGTATGATTAGTACTTCCCTTTGGAAAAGCAGCTCAGTCTCTGACAGTATTCAGAAAAGTTATCTCAACCCCTCATTTTTTATTCTTTTTTTTACACACTTCCCTCAGGGTTTTGTAACTGGTGGTATTCATTGCACTATTTTATAGTAATAAATTAGCCCTGTTCCAGTAGCTCAGAATGGCTGTTTACATGCCATTTTTTTTGGCACATTAGCTAAACAGTAGGAGAAGTCATATGTGTCTCCAATTTGAAACTGGAGTCCTATTTTATACTTGGAATTGTAAACAGAGTAAGAAATAATATTTATTCTTATTGAAGTCTTCCTAATATCAAGGGAAACTTGTCTTTGAAAGTGAAATAATCTCCAGCTGAGTAATGTTTTCTACACTGCTGGGTTGCAGTCTGTAAGTAAACTTAGTTTCTATATGGGTCATCAGTAGTTTAATTACCACCTTTCTCTAAGGCATGATCTTTAATGGCAATAAACATACCTGTGGAAAAGGTTTGACTGTGTTTGTGGCTTAACCATAGCAAATAAACTCCTCCAACAGGAAGAAGAAAGATTATAGGTTTACTGAAAAGACCTGATTAATATTAATGACTCTGCTGTGGAAGATTTCGTTAGAAAATACTTTCATTCAGCTAACCACTGAATGCAAGGCCAACATCTTTCTAAAGGTATATTCTCATCTGAAAACAGACAAACAAAATAGCAAAACATAGCATGTTGCTCAGAGCTAGAAAGAGCAAGAAATCTTAGAGAAAATCCAAGTAAGGCTACATGAGTGCTGAAGTAGTAACTGCAAATCAGTTATTTAATGTGTCATCAATCAAGAAGAAATATGACAAAGACAAATGCAAAACTAAAACATGTACCATTGCAGTATGGGTGAAAATCCAATGAGATTAAGCTTAACTACAAATGATATACTTTTTCATACATGCAATTAGAGTGAATAAACTGAACGAGGCACATAAGTATCAATCCCAAGATTCTCATAGCCTTCATCCTCAGGAGTATCAGTTTCTGCTTCCTCAAATGTGATGTTATACAATCACTGAATCATTAGTTTGGAAAAGATCTCTAAGATCATCTAGTCTAACCATCAACACATCACCACCATGTCCACTAACCATATCCCTCAGTGCCACATCTACATGTCTCTTGAACACCTCCAGACACTCAACTATTCCCCTGGGCAGCTTGTTCCAATAGCACACTAGGTTTTCTGAGAAGAAATTAAAAATGGTGATAGAAGACAGATGGAAGGGCAATTGCTATTTGTAGGAATTTAATTATCACAATTAAAAAGCAGGTCTCAATTTATTTGGAGAAAATTTCATGATT
>VXAB01011520.1:54605-74034 GCA_013399175.1 Odontophorus gujanensis
GTGCCAAGGGATATATTCGTTCATTTCAAACTCCTCTGTCTGAATTTATTCTCCAGAGTTAACACAACACATCTTCAGAGAAGATACATATATATATATATATATTTTTTAAATCTGGAAAATAGTCTCTTTCAGAGAAAAAAAATAATACAGTATTAAACCCATCTCTTCTGGATTTCTTTTTTATCTGATTAGTAATCATGAGAATCTTGTTTTGTACCAGGTAAATATACCTCCTTCACTGTCCTATATTTTGCTCCTGGTATTGCTGGAACAGATCAGAACAACAGACACCAGCTAGCTGGCAAATGCATCAAAAGATGCATTTGCCTAAAAGAGAGAGGAACCTACTGCAGCTAAGTGTAGTAAAGCTCATAGAAGATAGGCCCATGAGATCAAATTCCAAAACATTAGAAATAAAATCTTACATAGTAGGCATATGGCAATGACAAATCAACAAGAAAATAAAAAAAGAAACTAAATATTTAATAAAATACTTCTATTTTCTTGAGTTGCCAGCAGCTGCTTATCTTTGAACTTAATCTTCATGTTACTATTTTCTCTTTAATCTTTTAGTAGTTACTTCTTGAGGTCCTAAGATTCAATTTATACAAGCAAGTAAAACTACGGCTGAAGTTTATGAGGTGTAGTATTTAAAAAAAGAAATAATCCTCACTTTTTCTTTATTAAAACAATCCAGTGTTCAGCAAAACATAGACTATTTAATGGTTCTAGCTGTCTGTGAGCTTCAAGCAATGTAGGTAATAGCCTTAATTTATTTTTATTTATTTTTTTGTTGTTGTTCTCCTTCAATACAGTCCATTAGAATAAATTCTGTCATTTCCTATAAGGACTTTTGTAACTTTAACAATTTTATTCCAGTGTCCATACTGACAATAGAAAAATCATTTTATATGTTATCATGTTTCCTTTGCTTAATTTTTCCCTTGTGCTCCAAATGGAACAGTTTCATATCTTGAGTTTTACAACTAAAAGCTTCATATACTACTTGGCAGAATTTGAGATCTCAACAGAAAAACCAATTACAAAATTTTTNCAGAGCTAGAAAGAGCAAGAAATCTTAGAGAAAATCCAAGTAAGGCTACATGAGTGCTGAAGTAGTAACTGCAAATCAGTTATTTAATGTGTCATCAATCAAGAAGAAATATGACAAAGACAAATGCAAAACTAAAACATGTACCATTGCAGTATGGGTGAAAATCCAATGAGATTAAGCTTAACTACAAATGATATACTTTTTCATACATGCAATTAGAGTGAATAAACTGAATGAGGCACATAAGTATCAATCCCAAGATTCTCATAGCCTTCATCCTCAGGAGTATCAGTTTCTGCTTCCTCAAATGTGATGTTATACAATCACTGAATCATTAGTTTGGAAAAGATCTCTAAGATCATCTAGTCTAACCATCAACACATCACCACCATGTCCACTAACCATATCCCTCAGTGCCACATCTACATGTCTCTTGAACACCTCCAGACACTCAACTATTCCCCTGGGCAGCTTGTTCCAATAGCACACTAGGTTTTCTGAGAAGAAATTAAAAATGGTGATAGAAGACAGATGGAAGGGCAATTGCTATTTGTAGGAATTTAATTATCACAATTAAAAAGCAGGTCTCAATTTATTTGGAGAAAATTTCATGATTATATATATATATTCTATACAATATGACTTTTTATAATTATAGAATTTTTACTATTATCTTAATGCTTATAGCCACACTGACATTTGTATTGAAAGTGCCAAGGGATATGTTCGTTCATTTCAAACTCCACTGTCTGAATTTATTCTCCAGAGTTAACACAACACATCTTCAGAGAAGATACATATATATATATATATATTTTTTAAATCTGGAAAATAGTCTCTTTCAGAGAAAAAAAATAATACAGTATTAAACCCATCTCTTCTGGATTTCTTTTTTATCTGATTAGTAATCATGAGAATCTTGTTTTGTACCAGGTAAATATACCTCCTTCACTGTCCTATATTTTGCTCCTGGTATTGCTGGAACAGATCAGAACAACAGACACCAGCTAGCTGGCAAATGCATCAAAAGATGCATTTGCCTAAAAGAGAGAGGAACCTACTGCAGCTAAGTGTAGTAAAGCTCATAGAAGATAGGCCCATGAGATCAAATTCCAAAACATTAGAAATAAAATCTTACATAGTAGGCATATGGCAATGACAAATCAACAAGAAAATAAAAAAAGAAACTAAATATTTAATAAAATACTTCTATTTTCTTGAGTTGCCAGCAGCTGCTTATCTTTGAACTTAATCTTCATGTTACTATTTTCTCTTTAATCTTTTAGTAGTTACTTCTTGAGGTCCTAAGATTCAATTTATACAAGCAAGTAAAACTACGGCTGAAGTTTATGAGGTGTAGTATTTAAAAAAAGAAATAATCCTCACTTTTTCTTTATTAAAACAATCCAGTGTTCAGCAAAACATAGACTATTTAATGGTTCTAGCTGTCTGTGAGCTTCAAGCAATGTAGGTAATAGCCTTAATTTATTTTTATTTATTTTTTTGTTGTTGTTCTCCTTCAATACAGTCCATTAGAATAAATTCTGTCATTTCCTATAAGGACTTTTGTAACTTTAACAATTTTATTCCAGTGTCCATACTGACAATAGAAAAATCATTTTATATGTTATCATGTTTCCTTTGCTTAATTTTTCCCTTGTGCTCCAAATGGAACAGTTTCATATCTTGAGTTTTACAACTAAAAGCTTCATATACTACTTGGCAGAATTTGAGATCTCAACAGAAAAACCAATTACAAAATTTTTATTCTCACTTTTTTCATTATTATATATAACCGATTTAAAGGATTAAATTCAACATTCTGTAGAGAGATCTTGAAGAACATAACTGAAACAAACCAACATTTTCATTTTGTTAAAAAGTGAAATACGGTTTCCCAGTGAAAGAAAATCTATAATACAGCTTCTTATTTTTGTGATCCAGACATAATCACTAACAATATACTTCCTCAGCTTTTTCCCCAGAGAGGGGCCCAGAGCATGGCTGAAGGGAAAGAGACAAAACCAAGATAGTTTTGCTTCTGAGAACTACTTATTAAGCAGGCTTCCTTTCCTTTCACCAAAGGAAAAAAAAAAAAAAGAAAGAAAAAGTAGAAAATTTTATTCTGTAAGTACATGTCTTCACATATCATCTCAGCAGTTGTCAGGTGAGAATCAAGTTAATCTGCCTGTGTGAAGAAATCAGGCATCTAAACCAACACAGAGACTGGAGTCAACCTTCAGTGCTCCATAGATATTCTGCTCAAAAACATTTCAAAATCCACACAGAAACATTACAGCAGATCTGTTTCACCCAGTGAGAAACAAATTAACATCTGTCTAGAAAATGATGCTCTGTTGTACACTTTGTACTTCTCTTCAACTCCCGTTTCTGTTTTCATTCAGTTTTAATTCCTGCTCAGTTCTATCTTTCTGAAGAGCAAAGAACTCGGGGATTGCAACCCTGAACTGCATGTTTTCTCACTAGTGGAGAAAAAATGTGTTTTAGTAGGTGTTCTTTCCAAGATAAACACAATGAAAGAAAATAGTGATTTTCATTACTGAGCCTACTTTGTCAGATATGAGATTTTCAGAATCCCTGAATTCAGTTGTAATATTATCTGCTATAAGAGATTAGGTAAACAAGTTCTAATTAAACTGCTGGACAACAGCCAAGCTATCACTGCTAAACAAGTGTTACCTGAACAGATGCATCTCAAAAAAAGGCAAAAGCTACTACTTTAAAACATCTGTTGTTTAACTTCACTAAACCTTTCAAATAACGATACAGTCATGAAACTTGCACAGATATTAGATTTATTTTTTCATTTTTGGAAACAATTAATGAGACAGTTGAATTTATTAAAAACAAACAAACAAAAAAAAACAACAACAATAAAATACTCTCAGTGACATAAAAACTGCCACATAATAAATGTTTGATTTCTATAAACTCGCTAAGCTTTTAGAAGAAAACTAGTACTGTGCCTCTTTCAGCAGTAGGAAAGGTTTTACATGTCACAGCCTGTAGATCAGTGCAATATGGTTAGTTAGAGAATTGGGGTGTTGCCTTCTAATTCTAGTATCCATACAAAAAAAAAAAATAGCAATACCGTAAATTAGAATAGAAACAAACAGATCGGTGTAAGGAACAGTTCATGTAAACACAGACATACAAACAACCTCATAGCATTTCAGTGATGATTTTACAAGAGTCATTTATGTCACATGAATTCAGAATATGCAGAATTGTTTCTCCAGCGAAAACAGTATAATCTGGAGGTTGGATGAGACCAAGAGCAAATCAAATAACAAATAAATAAATAACAAAATCGTAGAATCTCACAAATTGGAAGGGACCAGTAAAGATCATCAATTCAATGTTCTGACTCAGTAATGGACTAAGCAAAAATCAGACCATATGAGTAAAGTGATACAGCCAGTTTCATGCTTCACACTGAAAAGCAGAAATAGGATTTGAGCAGTAGGATTATTTTCAGTCTTCTAAAGATCTTTACAGTTTTGAACTGAATCTTCACTTTGATATCTAGATCAGTTCCCCACTTCTTACATGACCATTATAAATATACTGCAGTGCTTCCATGACAAATGTAACATCGCAAGTGTGATACTCCCTTCCTCAGAGATGAGTGGCTACGTTTTTCTTTTAAATGGAGACCTCACTTAACATTCGAACAACCTCATCCATATTCAAAGTACAGAATAGTATTTAATGAAAACAAACTGGAGATACTAATTAGGTGGGTTTGAATACCTACTCCAAAAGGAAAAAATACAGATCAATAAAAATACTAGAAATCAAGAGAGTGAAAAAAAAACCAAAACTGTGAGTCATCTAGATGTGCACCTCCTAACAGTTTCCTTAATTATGGAAATTCAAAGAATTCCGAATTAAGGAAAACAGTATGATATCAGGCCAGAATTGAACAGGGAGAAGGGGAGAAAGTGATGTCAAAGTGAGCATGCCTTATTATCCTAACTGGTAGAAGTAGAAAGTTGACACACACAAAAAAAATAAATAAATAAAACAAAAAACCATACAGGAAACACACAACAAAACAATGAAAACAAACAAAATCCCTGAAAATATTTGATATTAACCAGCAGTTCTTTAAAGTATTTCCGACTTTTTTTCTACTTTGGAAATAAACTTTTTACTTTTTTTTTTTTTTTCCTGGTCTTCATTGCAGTAGGAACTAGGATATGATTTTCTGTTCCTAGGTATCTGAAAAGGTCTCTTTGACAAATGAAAGCTTGCAGTGAATTAGTATCTTGATTATCTCATTTTCTACTGAATATAAATCCACTTCACAACATTCCCAACTACTAGGAATTAATGATATATCAAGTCCTTTAGAAGAGGATTTAGAAAGAAAAACAAGATCATCCACGTAGTCAACAGTGTTCACAAGCTACAAATGAAATAAGGTATTCTTTTTGCTGGACATCATTTCCTCCTCTCCATTTGCTAGAGAATAAAGTATCTTGAGACAACATATGGCACGATTTTGCTTCTCAGATAAGAAAGTTTTAAATAGAAATATATTTTTTTCTGAAAACAACCCCTCAAGATAACAATGTAACTGTGCAGCTTAGTAAATCAGGAAACAACAGATCAGAGGAGGCTGGAAGATACTTCTTGAGATCATGTAGTCCGCCTCTTGTTCATAGCAGGGTTAGAAAGAACAGGCTGCTCTGGGCTTTGTTTTTGTCTTTCACATAACAAGTAGCCCCCTTTTTGCCCATAACAAGACTGAGTGTAAAAGAAAGATTCTGAATATAAAAACAGCTTTTTGCAAAGTAACTCATTCTAAAACTAATAAGTTATCGAAGCATGGTCCATGCACTGACTGATATTTATGTGATTTCAAAAGAGAATTTGGGAGCTACTTCTGTTTTTTTTTCTTTTTTTCTTTTTCTTTTTTTTTTTTTTCCCTTCAGAAGCCACCGTGCCATTATTAGTTTCTAAGTTGCTTTGGAAGACTTACTTAGAATGAATAAAATACTTATGTGCATTAATGTTCAGTGCTTCACACAAAAGAACTTATTTTATCCTACAGATTTTACTTTTGACACAGACAAATTTCCTTGTTCATCATCGCCATCAGACATCCACTCCAGTTACAATCAAATATACTCTTAACCGAGAAAGAGAAATGTAATATAGCCTTTGCAAAACAATGCCAGAACATATGTGAATAGAGTAGAACTGCAGTATGTATAACCTTATGACAGATGAAGTATCGCAAGGGGATGGTGACATCAAAACATACTTCTTGGAGACAAAGTTTGAACTTTGCAGGCATAGTATTTTAAGTGAACTAACAAAAGAACTCAAAGCCTCGTAATTTCTCCTAACACCTACACTTACTTCATAATTCCATGTAATAACTGTGGGTTCAGAAGTCCCTGAACAGAATACTTATAACCCTTCTGTTTTGATATCTTTGTAATTAAAGATAAATATCCACCTACATCTTGTATAACTTACCTGTTTTTTAAACAACAAAAAAAAAAATAGCAATTTAATCCAGTCTTTAACTGTATTCTATTCCTCTTTTAAACAGGAGTGATTAACATTTTTCATAATTTCCTATGACAAGCTGTCACAATGATGCTTTTCTCCTTCTATCTTGAAATATCTTGATTTATGTATTAAATTATTCAGAATTACTAATGAGAATATGTAGTGAGCTTAAAATAATCATAGTAAAGTAAGAAAGAAGAAGGAAGAAAGGAAGGAAAAGAATCACCACGGTTGGAAAACACCTCCATGATCATCAAGTCTAACTATCCACCAAAATTTCTTCACTAAACCATGTCTTTCAGTACAACATTGGAAAGTTTCTTGAACACCTCCAGGGACAGTGAATCCACCACCTCCCAGAGCAGCCCATTCCAGTCCCTGATCGCACTTTCAAGGAAGAAATTTTTCCAACCTGAATCTCCCCTGGCTATTCTCACTTATCCTATTGCTAGTTACATGACAGAAGAGGCTGCTGCTCACCTCAACACAGCCTCCTTTCAGGTAGTTTTAGAGAGCAATAAGGTCTCCTCTGAGCATCCTCTTCTACAGACTAAACAATTATAGGTTCTTAAGCCACTCCGCATAAAACTTAGGCAACGGAGCTGGTGAGGAGTCTGGAGCATTTCTCTAACCATGCTTAAGGGCATTCATGTCTTTCATGTATTAAGGAACCCAAAACTGAACACAGTACCTAAGGTGCTGAGTACAGAAGGAAACACTTCCCTGCTCCTATTGGCAGCACTATTTCTGATACAAGGCAGGATGCTATTGGCCTTCTTTGCCACCTGGGTACACTGCTGGTTCGCATTCAGCTGAGTGTTGACCAAAACCCCCAGTTCTATTTCTTCCATACAGTCTTCCAGCAACTTTGTCCCAAGCCTCTAGCACTGTCTGAGATCATTGTGGTGGAAGAGAAGGAAGGAATGGATAGTACCACATGACAAATCTTTGTACAATGCTGTCAAAGTACTCAGACTGTCTAAAGCAGTGTCTATAGAAAACAGGTGAAATAATATTTAAGTCTTTATTTGTAAATGCAGTGAAGCAAATTAGCAAAACGTATTTCTTGAAAGAGTTTTGATTTTCACTTCTTTCCCACATATCCTTAAAAGACATTTTAGATACTAAATGACACACTATATCGTGTTGATACTCACACATGAAAAAAAGCTTACTCCCACTACAATTGCACTACTCTGGTAGTTAGATTTCAGAAGATACACACCTTAATATCATAGAATCACAGAATTGACAGAGTTGGAAGGGACCTCAAGAGATCATTGAGATCAACCCCCCTGCTAAAGCAGTTAACCTACAAGAGGTCACACAGGTAGGTATCCAAATGGGTCTTTAATATCTCCATAGAAGGAGACTCCAGAACTCTCTGGACAATCTGTTTCAGAGTTCCTCATTCTTATCATAAAGAAGTCCTTCTGCATGTTAGTACAGAAATTCTTATGTTCCATTACTCCTTGTCCTACTGCTATGCACCACCAAGAAGAACCTGGCCTTGTCCATTTGCCTCCCACCTCCCTTTAGGTATTTATAAACATTTATCAGATCCCCTCTCAAATTTCTTTTCCCCACGCTGAACAGACCCAGGTTACCCAGCCTTTCCTCATACAGGAGATGCTCCAGGTCCTTGATAATCTCTGAAATAATATTTTTTTTATCACAGTCATGAAAAATCTGTAAGACTTTATAAAGCCTAAGCAAACATTGTCAAAATAAAAACCAACACAAAAAAACAGAAATTCACTGAATATCAAATGCTTGATTCATTTAATTGGTCCAGCATCATTTGTCAAATATATTACAGAAGAATCTCAAAATCATAGTTCATGCTGTACCGAGTTGCACACTTAAAGCAGGATTAAAATTTTCCCATTTCATCCTTCAACGATTAAAATTAGATTCCCAATGATGTGGCAACTCTTCAAAAGGTAGCTACATACTAAGCAATTTAAAGATGAAAAATTGAAAATAGTTCCCTTATAAGTATTTTCTCCAAGATCCTTAATATGCTGACATCACCTTAGTAATACAAATGTATTGACTTTTCAGAAGTATACCATAGTCTTAAAGTGCTTCAAATTGAACATGTCTTTTAAGCAAGTGTTTAAACTTCATCAACATTATTTCTCTTTGTCTTACAAAAGTTGAAAAAGGCTACCCACAACTCCTTCAGCTGTGTCTAGGCCAAGTGCTTCCAAGCTTATTTTACACCAGGTCCTGGTCTTCTCCATAGCCCTAACCTCAGTTTTTTAGTATAGTCTTGCTCTAGATGGGTTATGGAAGAATATATTCATGTCAGAACTGAGAAGTCCTTTATTAATTCCTGGGATGTTTCCAAACTTTTTTTACTAGAATATCTACAGAATTCATACAACTCCTTAAGCTAAGAGAAAGAATGTAAAATTAGCTTTTAATTATAATACACTACTCTTAGTAATTTTCTTTTGCCTTCCACAAGTACCCTCTCCTCACTTTGATCAGAGATGTTCTGAGTCAGCTACACGCCTGCAAAGAAGGGGTAGGCTGTTACCCATCAAGGTCTGCAGCTCTCACAAACCCAAATAACTGCAATCAAGCTCTCCTGTCAGGTCATATACTTCCTATGAACTAGCTATCACAGTATCTTCAAGATCTCTTCTAACATATTTTAAGAAACAAACAAAACTCAGATCCACGAAATCATAACAACATTTAAATTTCTAACTACTTACAAGGTTTTTCTTTTTCAGAGTGAAGATAAATTTCATGTAGTGTACAAGCTAAGAAGAAGGAATACTGGATAAAGCAAAGTTCTTATACTGGCAGCATTCAACAGAATTAGAAGTATTGGATCTATCACTGAATAATGAGGAAATTCATAGAATCATCATAGAATCTTCAAAGTTGGAAGAGACCCTTAAAGATCATCTAATCCAACTCCCCTGCAATGAACAGGGACATCGACAGCTAGGTCAGCGTTCTTGGAGACTCCTTTAGTCTGACTTTGACAATCTCTAGGCATTCAAGCATTCACTACAACTCCTGGCAACCTAAGCCAGTGCCTCCCCAGCCTTACTGAAAAAAAAAAAAACAACTGCCCTATATCCAATTTTAATCTCACCTTTTTAGTTTGAAACTATTTCCCCTTGTCCTGTCACAACAGACCCTGCTAAAGCGTCTGTCCCTTTCCTTCTTACAGCCCTTTTTTAGATATTGAAAGGCTGCAATGAGGTTTCCCTAGAGCCTTCTCTTCTCCAGGCTGAATAGCCCCAGTTCTCACAGCCTGCCCTTGTCGCAGAGGTGTTTAATCCTCTGGATCATTTTTGTGATCCTCCTCAGGATGCACTCCAACAGGTCCATGTTTTCCCTCCGATCAGGACTGCACATCTGAATGCAGTACTCCAGGTGAGGTCTCACCAGCTCAGAGCTGAGGGGCAAGATCACCTCTCTCAACCTGCCGCCCACATTGTTTTTGTTGCAGTCCAGTTGATTAAATAACTACAAATAATTCAGGTTTCCTAGAAAACCTTTCTGTACACTGCAGCAGAAGTACTTTTTACTATAGAAAGACCGTACTAGTTTTATGAAATTATTGTGAAGCACATTTTAATGTAATTACACTCTCAATCCAAGAGTACCAAAACAATTCAAATTACACAACTATGGTTTTGAATTTATATAACTATTACTATATTTCAATTTATATTATCCTCTATTGACCTTGAAGCCCCAAGATATCTGCCAAAATCTTAATATGCATACCAAATTAACATATTCCTGCAAAATTGATGGGATCTTACCTAGCTGAGTTACCAATAGTATGCTGAATGGAAACTGTAAGTGGGGTGATACTGTGCAATTTACCATTTTAATTTGCTTACTTTCTTTTAAAAAGTCACCACATTTATTACTTGTTGAAATCTCAGCAGGCTTCTGTCTGGGCAGTGTCCACAAATGCACATAAAAGTCCTCATGACATAGCATCTCACTGCTGGACTGTTAGTAAAGAGTGCAAGAAATTTCTTCCAATTTTCAAAAACTTGCAAGCTATCACTAAATCCAACTAAAAAATCCTTGACTTTTTTTTTCAATTTTCTCATAAAACACATTTTATTCATCTTAGAAATACTGATATTGAATGAGGGAGAAAATTATCAGCAGAATGAACTATTGGCTAATTAT
Source organism: Odontophorus gujanensis (assembly GCA_013399175.1). Classification (NCBI taxonomy): domain Eukaryota; kingdom Metazoa; phylum Chordata; class Aves; order Galliformes; family Odontophoridae; genus Odontophorus; species Odontophorus gujanensis. Next base: position 65,386 of record VXAB01011520.1, read on the forward strand.
TTGCAAGATACAGGTAAGCAGCATTTTACAGAGAAAGACAGTGATCCCTATTCACTAGAAAGAACCACTGAAGGTTGTAAATTTCAGGTGCTGTATGAAAGCTCCAGTTTCTCAACAGTCAAGCTAAGTAACTTGATTTTATACTAGGGCAAATCCGTCAAAAGATCACAGAAACTAATTGGTAAGCAACTAATTTGGACTATAGTCAGATACAGCTTTGTTTTGCACAAAGAGTCACAGTGCAAGCTTTGGTTTTCTCACGGTGATCTTATAATTGGCATCCCTTAGACAAATAGTTCTTGTTTAAGAGCTTCTGAAGGAAAATTATATAAGCTGAAAGCATTTAATTTAATTCCCTTTATTTAAATAACAACTGATTTTTGACACATAGAGGTAGTTAGACCATTTTTTCCTCTGAGTGAAGGTTCTCTGAATATAAATGGAGAATCCTGCTATACCACGCTTTCAAAGTACTTTTAGCTTTTACTCCCTCTACTAGTTCTGCTTATCCTTTGCATTATCTCAAGAAAACTAAAAAGTCTAGTTTTATGCAATCTGACATCCAGAGAAATATATACTTGATATGATTGGTACCCCAAAGGACCCTAGACCTTAAATGCTGATTTTCCAATGGTGGGTAACACTGTCACTTCTCTGATGATACCTTCTAGAAATTTTCCAATTTTCCAGTCTGTCTCCCAACCCATTTGAAAATCACCAACTTTGCATACACTGAAAAATTCTGCACTGAAATACTACAAAAGTGCTTAGCCAATTAAAAAAAACTAAATTGTTTTTGTTGTTGTTGTTTATTTTGCTGCACTCAGTTATTCACACTGACAAAAAAAAAAAAAAACAACAAATGGCTCTGTTTGAAATCCTATTTCATAGATTCCATAGAGATGGTAGTTTTTTTTTATTATTTTATTTAGAGAGAGGTAATTGCAGAGGCTGCTCTGCTTCCCAAAAATAGTAATCTGTGAAACAAATTACTTCTACATTTACATTTTATAGCTTCTTCACAGTGAAATACATTTCCTCAAAATACTTGTTCAAGAAATGTAACATTTTTATTATTCACTTTTTCAAAATCACCAAACATGCAATATATATTATCTAAAAGACTCTGCTTTACTTCACAGCATTAGGTTCTTTTGAAATGGTTTACATGAAATACATGACAGAATTGTCAACTTATTTTGGAGTTTACGTTATAAATAAGGTCACTGCATAATTCAGAGCATAAAAACTTGCTTTCTGAAGGGGAAAATAAAGAAAAAAAATCAAGTCTTAGTGCCATAGTATAAAGATAATTGGGCCACTGGGAATTTTAGGTAAGTAGAAACCTTAGATATCTCCCTGCTACCATGTATAGATATTAGACTCTAAATCTACTGGTTTGGTTTCACTTTTTCTATAGCAGTCATTTAAATCATGCACAAAGCTTCTCTTTAACTTACACTAATACCAATAGAATATATGAAATTTCAGCAAGGTTCTCTTGTAGGGAAATGAATTTCTCTTAGATCTATAAAAGGCTAAACTTGCACAGAACTGTGACAGCCTGTTTGTTGTTTTCTGGATCTAATCTCAATGCTGATTGCTTGAATCTTTCTTTTTTTTAAAATATGTACAGGATAATTCCTATAGCATACTGATATGGTGATATGCATTGCATATCATCTAAGGAGAAACACGAAGTTTAAAACCAAGCCAGTCAAGTCTGGAGCAACTGCAACCAATTTATTAATTTCAGTAATAATAATGTTCCACTTTAAGCAGAACTAATGATTTTTGTTCATATATTTTGAGAAACTTGAAAACATGGAAATAATTAACTCAATATAAGAAGAGAGATCAATGAACCAAGTGTGATTTATTCATGCTTGACTCTCGGTGACTATGGCTAAAACTTAGAGTAATTACATCATCCAATGATTTTGATGCATATTCAAATCAAAAATGCTAATTTAGGCTGAGTACATATTTAGAAAGCCTTATAGTTCTCTGAGATCTACCTACTGATCTGACCTTATCCTTAGCTAGCTTGCTTAACTTGCCATCATTTACACAAGTAACTTCCTGAAGAAGGAAGAGAAACAAACTTTTTGTTTTCAACAGTGAAGCAGAAGACAGAAATGAGAATAGAGACCTTAGAAATCCTCTAAGGCAATAGGAAGGCCCATTTACATACAAGATTTTTTTCCAAAGGACTGACATAGGTCTTAGAAGCTTTTGCCAAGTTTCACCTTCAAGCATTGTCAGTATTTGTACTCTTCTTTAAAGAGGTATGCAACCATCTGTATTGATACAAACGCATGTTCTGTATGCAGCATTTCTGGTACTGACTGTTTCAACCAGAATTTCCAATTACATTATTAGTATAATATTATGAGGTACAACCTGGAATAAAATGAATGAGTGCAAGAGTGAAAATAATAAATTACATTAAAAAGTACATCCAGCTGGCAAAGATTTGTCTCCTCAATATGTGACTCCTTGAAAATGTAACGTAAATTAAAAGGACAGCCTGTGTAATAGAACTCAGCATTTGCACATGGCTATTTAACAGAAAAAAAATACAGTCTATGAAAGCATATGGACATTTGTTTTTAAACAAATGCAATTATGAATCTTCACAGCCATACAAATTTCAGAGGAAAACAAAATATTGTAATAATGGAAAAAAATGTAATTTACACTCCTTTTCTCTACACGTATATGGGAAAGCTGCATGTAACTTTAAACAGGATAGTCCTTTTCACATGTGTGTACACACAGAAGCAGTCTCTTAACAACTCTATAGTTTATAGGGATTTTTTTTTTTCCTCTTCACTCAAATTACACCTTCCAATGGAAAGACTGAATTATCAGAAAGTGATAAGGTCCAGCTTTATTGCTAGAATGGTCATTTGTAGGAAGAAGAACATTTGGAGTAACGGAATTTATCTTCCCAGGAAATTGGTGACATACGACAGATCCCTGCATTTTAGGCAGAACATCTGCCTGCTAATGGAAAGCAAGGAATAAATTTGTTTAGCTTTGCTTGCACATACTGTTATTGCCTTACTTTGTCGTTATCTCAACAAATGAATTTTCTGTTACATCTGATTTTCTCCCCCATCCCACTGTGAGGCAGTGAGTGGTGAGGGACTGAGCATCCAAACCTTGTTATATAAAAGCAGCTGGATAAATGTTTTTTGTACACCTCTGAATTTATCTGCATTATAAAAATTAAGATACCTCCCTCCAAAAATGTTGACTATACTGATCTGTCTGTACCTGTTACAAAGCATTGTATCACCAACCTAAGTTGATTTTTACTTTGCAAATGTTGAGGTGTTTTTTTTTTTTTTTCCTCCAGCCAGCTCACAATATTGAGGCTTGCTCAGTCCTAAGCCTGGAAAACAGCAGAGGATCTTTTGTTCCTGCTATGTCAGAAAAGGCTCTTCATATCACAGGGAGGAAGTAACTGACAGATTTATAATAGCATTCACTACAGGAGGTAAACACAAAGCTGAGGAGTTACTTCATGGTGGGCAAACTGGTTTGCTGATTTTGATTATAATGTTACTTGCATATAAAAGATGGAACTCAAAAGAGAAAGAAAACCTTTCACGATTACTGAAGAATATATCTGTGGAATGAGTTCTCCAATTACTAAACTACTTTTATGTAAGAAAATTTCCCATTAGTTTCTTGCTGTGAGACTATATAAAATTAAATCATGGAACACCAAGCACCTGAGGGTTAAGTCAAAGACAAAATCTTATCACATTTAATGTTAGATGGTAAACAAAATGAATAACAGAAGTATTTTTTTTTGATTATTCGTGTCATTCAGAAGAGTCCAATAGCTATAAGCTTACACTGCATCATTTAGCAAATTCTGTCCTTCATCAGTTCTTTATACTGACATTCCTTTTCTCATAGCTTTGTTTTATTATGTTCCACATTGATTTGATAGTTATCTAAGCATAGGAAAGTGCTTTCATGAGCATGTGCACAGTGCTGACCACTACCAGACTGACTGTAGTAATACTATGGTTATGATTTACCACTTTTTCTTCATCCATAAACAGTGTTACAAAATAACTTTAAATTAACTTTGCTTCTGATATCCTATTTTTTTTGTTACAACAAATTACATAGAAAAACTCTTGTAACTTGCTAACGAGCTCTTGAGATTAAAAAAAAACCAAAACAAAATCCTAAAATTTAGAAAGACATAATGAAGTGCTATTTTGCAATTAAGAACACAAGTAGTAAACTACAAGGATTGAAACTCTATTAAATCTCCCTCTGTAGAACTGAGCTTTATTTTTTTATTATTATTATTATTTTGTTTAGAGTGCTCAAATGAAAGCTGTTACTCTGAAATGGATGGAATGACTATGAAATAGCATTTCTGTGAAAAGAAAGCCTATATAGAAAAAAAATGTTACTAAAATAAATGTTGCATAACATGGATTTTTTAAAGTAAAATTAGTTTTATTACCTACTCTTTAATTTCCTATAATGTACAAAATCAGTCTAAAGGCTACAGCAATCTCAGCAGGGCTGGTAAATTTGACCTAGTATTGTTTTTCAGTTTTAAAATAATGTTGGATAAAATCCTTCTTATTGGTCTCTTCTTACTCACAAAGACTGTTTCTATATGCCAAACTTTCAGAAACATATGCTGTTTCAAAAAACATGTATTCACTCATTCACACTGAACTACGTAAGTCAAGAGTTGTAATAATAACAATAAATCAAGACTCCTCCACTCACTATCATTTGAGCTTCTTTCATTTACCTGAAATAAAGGGAAAAAACAGATCAGTTATTACCTATTTACTGTGATCATCTGACATAATGCAAATACAAAAGGGAATGATTTTATGGAAATAAGAATTGATATTAACAATTTTCTGATTGGATGCAACTGCTTGAAAGTGTATTTATTTTACAAGTTATACTTCATGCCTTCTGGGAAGGAAAACAGCCTCAATGATATGGGATTATTCACTAGACTTGATCACAAAAGCCTCCTCTAATTTCTTTGCAGACCTATTTTGTTTCTTACAGTAATGGAGTATTCATGACAGAATTGCCATAAAATCCCCATTTCTTGAACTTCTGCTTCTCTTGTTAGTTCTTAGCCCAGGTGAGATTCTATTTGTACTTGCTGACATCTCAATGCTTTAGTTCTGATACAGCATCTTTCTTCTTTTCCCTCACAACCCTAAAAGATTATGTCCCTCTTCAACACATGGCAGTTGTGAGTAAAGTGACCCATGAAGACAGAGGATCATAATAGTTTTCAACTACTTTTTAACATCAGCATATTGAATCCTTGAGTGAAAGAAACTATGAATGGAAAAGTATTAACATTACACTAGTTGTGATTTGACCCGGCCAGGTGGCTGAGTACCACACAGTTGTTCACTCACTTTCCCCCCTTTCCAATGGGATCAGGAAGGGAATTGGGAAAATTTGAACTCATTGGTGAGATAAAACTGTTCACTAAGAGAAAAAGGATAATAATATGACGAATACATATATATGAATGAACAAGTGATGAGCAAGCAATTGCTCACTACTCCTCAAACAATGTCCAGCTAGATTCTGAGTAGTGGAAGAGAGATCAACTTCCACCCTCTCAAAACTCCTTTCACATGATGTCATACGGTATGGAATATCCCTTTATCCAGTTTGTTAGGTATCTCAATTCTGCTCCCTCCAGTGACTTGGTCCCTTCACTGAGATTGGTCTTGGCTCCAATACAGCTCTGCTAAGCAGCAACAATAAACGTGTTATCAACAGTGCTTCTCTCCTAGAACCAAAACACAGCATCAGACCAGGTACTCTGAAGAAAAGAATTCCATCGCAGCTGAAACTAAGACAAAGTACATCCCCATACAAGTCTTGGGGATCCTTAAACCATTTTTAAAAATCAGGTTCTTGCAAGAAAGGAAGTGTGCAGGTTCTGCACCACCTTTGCAAGTAGATTTTACTGCTATATGACTGTCAGAAAGAGTATCAGTGTTGTACAAATTTATGTTTATCATAGTACATATTTCTCTGACCTTTTCATCTTCTGTTCCCCAAACAGTCCCATTTCCTTCAGCAGCAATTCTGGACTTTCTTTCACCAGGTCCTGATATGATATACTCTCCTGCCAGATCCTGGCAGTCTGGTCTGTTGTAATTCTCAATTGAACAGTAAATCTTTTTGTCAGTTAGTTTTTTGGTCCCTCCCCCAAAAATAGCTATTGTTTGGCTGATGTGCTTCTTCAAAAAGAGACAAAATAGATATTCTTAAATGCGTGTAAAATTTCTCATTTTCTTTCTTCATTCAAGCTGCAAACATTGATAGCAATTATGAAACAATTAGTATATCTTGATTATAAACTGTCATAACAATCAGACTGTCTGGGTTACAGGTTCTACTCTTGTTTTTGTTTGTTTTTTTTTTGTTCTGCTGCTCTCATATTTTGGACTCTCAATCATGTGGCCATGACCGTCTCTTTATTTACATGTTTATACAGCAGCTACTTGAAACTGTTGACTTTTGACATTCACACAACATAAATGTCAGGGTAACAACAATTTTTAATCCTGATTCTAATCAGACTTGTCTATCTACATCCAGTAAAGAAGACGGGTTTTAAAGCTTTTAGATATTCATTTTTATCACCAGCAGTTGTTCATTAAGTGTACTCAAAAGCATTGATAAAATAATAATTCAGCATTAGTCTCCTAGGAATTTGATCTTACTTTCCTTTAAAAAAAGGAGGAAGAAACTAATATTTCCACCCCTCATATTTCCCAAGAATCTCAACTTCCCAACAACAAAAACCATACTAACTTTTTTCCTCTATAATTTGAAATACTTGACTTGAAGTGAAATTTGATTGGCTATTTTCCAAAAAGTTTGAAGGTGCCTAATCATTACACTTCTAATTGGGTTGCTGGTGCAGTTCTGAGTGCTTAGATCTCATTTGAAAGGCAATGCCTTTTTCTGCCCCAAATTCATCTTATCAGCACAGAAATTAAAGTCAAATGGAAACCGCCTTCCCTTCTTATGTCTTAGACTGATGGAAAACACAATGTTTATATCACTTTCTCCACTTGAGCTAAGTATAATGCCGCACATTATAAATTCCTTATTTTTACCATAATGCTAACCCTGCAAACAGTAAAGTCATACAGCTCAGTAAATATCTATTCTACAATACAGTGATGTACTACAATTCCCCAGATTGCCAATTGTTCTTGCTACTCAAGGCTAAGAGGTAATGATACAATAAATTTTCTATGTAACTTCTAGCGGGCCCACAGGACTCAATAATCATTTCTCTTTTTATAAAAGAATAACATGTACTGGAAAAAAAAAAAGCAGGTTTAGGAATTTTAACAGCCTAGCTCTAACTAGTTACCTACTTGTAAAGGATCCTTTAAAAATAAATAAGCTTGATAGTTTTATTCAGGTCACGTATTTTGCTTTCTTTTCGTGATCATTTCTTGTTTCTTAACTACCTTACTTTGAAATTTATCTACAACACTAATTTCTGCCTGTATAAAATTCCCCCATTCTCTGGATTTCACTCTAAAAGAACAAACTATTTCTAATATGACTCATCATGTTACATCTTTTCTCAGAGTTCTGAAAACAACTTTTAAAATTAACACCCAGGAGTAAAAGAAATTGATAATGCAAAGCATATATTTACAATAAAACATATGTACATACAAGAATACCTGCAAAGTCCACTCCAGCCTTATCTATCACTTCATCAAAATTCCATTTAAAATTTATGGACAAAATTTGTGCCTGCCAGCCTCCTACATAAATCTTCATCTTCTGCTAATCTGTTTGAAGTTACAAAAATCTTGCAGATGGACTAAGTCTAAATAATTGATTTCTCCATATATCCAATATATCCATAATTTAAATAACCGACATCTCTTTTAAAGTCATGTATAAAATACATTTTCAGCATTCAAAACAGGACTTTTTGCACCATGATAATTAGGATCCTAAGATACACATTTGAAATTTTTCAGATTAACAAATGTTAGAAATTCCTTTTTCACAGTACTGTGATCTATATGGAAGAATAAGTAAATAAATAATCCTTGCATAAACTTCTGGAAACATTTTGAAATAGATTTCATAAACTCAAATCCAGTCTCCAAATTGAATGACAACATATTTTCTTCAAAGACAAACCCTCTCACATGCAGATCTAAAAAACCTAATAACCAAATGTTGAGACATCAACTGCATTAATTAAGTGATTTCTTCAAATAGCAGAAGTGTTACGTCCTATAATGAAAGTGAAAACTATTTCATTGTTTCATCAGATAAGAGAAAAAATCTACTGCAGACTTTGAGAGTTAATTTTTCCTTTTCCCTGGGGTTCTTATTCTGCGTACACAGAGGTATCCAATGGGATGCTCATAAAAGAACTGTTAGAGAACAACTTTCACACAGCTAATACAAGAACATAAATAGGTTCTCACAGTGAATCACAGCCATTCACAGGCCAACTTACGTAGAATTAAAAGGTGTTACTGGAACTATTATAATATCGTATCTTCACAGCATGGGATAATTATACATATAAACACACATTACCTAGTTAAATAGATTATATGGTCT
>VXAB01011520.1:74093-142718 GCA_013399175.1 Odontophorus gujanensis
AAGTAAATTTAAAAAATATTTTGAAAATTTTTTTTTTTTTTTTTTTTTTTTTTTTTTAAGATGATATGTAAAGAAGCAGAACTGCTTCTCTACTCTCAAATAAGTCTGGATACCTAAAAATTTGGCCTGGTGTTTTTAATATAACTGTGTAAAACCTTCCAGTCTTCATGCAAATGCAGACACTTAACCCAAGACAGTTTTGGCCAGTACTAGGACTTGGAAAAAATAATATATATATATATATATAACATTCATATTTATTTAACTATTTCAGGAAAGAGACAGAAGCAATATCTTCATTCAGCTATGTTAGGCAAAGAGCAAATTACATTATTACCCATTTAAGGGAAAGACGAACATTAAAACAATTCACAGGCAAATATCTCTTTTAAAAGTGAGATCTGATGGGTAGAGTATTGTCCGTGCAAACCCACCTAAGGCCAGCAAACAGGTCAGAAGTCTGTCAACAATGATATAAGCTAAAATTTCATGTAAGAGCATCATTTTATACCTCAAGCTCATAAGCACTAGTTTGGACATCATACTTTCTTTTCTTACTCTAATCAAGAAAAGGACTTCAATGTTCAGAAATCTCCACATGATGGCACCATAAATACCTGAAAACACATTTCTTTAACTCTGAAATAAGGCAAAAAGCCCAGTAACAGTATCAAAGGGTTGATAAAACATACCCATCCTCCGCATCATTAAATCCAACTACTGGTCCATCCTTAGTATTCTTACATAGTTTTGAATGTTTCTCTATAATCAAGAAACAGAGCCTCATTTTTTGTTCTTTAACCAAATATTCTGACAGGCAAAAAAAAAAAATCCTTTCAATTATATATAATGTAACTTCAGTAGTTAATCTGATTGGGTTTCTATTTCAAAAGCTGTTATTAATGTCAAAGTATATCATAAAATCAACAAGATAGAAAAGTTTTTTTTGATAATTTCATATTTTAATTACACAGAGCCAGTGGTGACTGTGTTTTAAGATAGGAAAGATACTAAACATTTAATTTTCATCAGACCACTAAACTCAGCTGCTCATTGTAATTGTTTGTACTTACTTAAAGCCGTAAAGAAGAACTAGTTATCCTTATCATAGAATGAAACATAGAATGGCTTGGGTTGGAAGGGTTAAAGATCATCAAGTAACAACTCCCAAATTTGGGCAGGGCTGCCCCAAGCCCCATCCAACCTGGCCTTGAGCATCCCCAGCGATGGGGCATCACAGTTTCTCTGGGCAGTCTGTATCAGGGCCTCATCACTCTCTGAGTAAAGGACTTCCTCCTAACATCTCACCTAAAATCTCACCAATTTTAGTTTAAAGTCATTTTTGCTTGCTCAACCTGACCCTCCCCTCATAGAGTTTCATGCTGTGCCCTCATGTTCTATCACTGTCACCAGAGACAGTGACTTTTTGAGGGAGTCCACATCTATTCCTAATTGAGTAATATCCATAAACTTCAACTCCTTCATTCAGATTATTTATAAAATCACTGATGAGAACTATCCCTATCATGGAGCCCTGGGGAACCCCACTAATGACTGTCTGCCAGCATGATATAATCTCACTTAATATAGCCCTTTGACCCTGACTTATATGCTATCATACTATGCTTTTGTCTAGCTGGACATTTTGCATAGGATGCTGTGAGGCAGACAATCAAAAGTTTTGTTGAAATCCAAAAAGATAACATCTACTGGTTTCCTATGGTTGACTAGATGAGTAATTTTGTCAAAAAAGGAAATTAAGTCGGACTTTCCCCTCATGAACTCATGTTGGCTGTGACGAAAGCATTATCTTTCAAGTCATTTTCAGAAAGTCCCAGGATAATCAAAATATTACCAGACACTGAAGTAAGACTGACAGACCTGTAATTACTAGGGTCTTTTTTCCTATCCTTCTAGGAAACTGGGACAACATTTGCCAGCTTCCAGTTGGTCCCCCAACTGGGACCCTTCTGGGCCACTGGAAGGCAACTGAAGGGAGAGAGTAATTTTTACTAAAGTTAGACACCTCAACCCCATTTCTGCTTCCCAAAACAGCCTATTTTCCATGCGCACTAGAGAAGGCAATACTACTTTGCTTTATTTATTTTTTTAATAAGATGACATCAGAAAAAATGTCATCAGTGGCTTAAAGAATATATATCCTAATACTACAATGGCTACTTGTATCAGAAATATAAAGCATATAACTTACTTCAATAAAATTACAGTTTGAAAAAAATCCAGCAAGTTGTTTTAACTCAGTTTAAAGTTAGTATTTGACACTTTTCTTTCTGTATATTTCGGGTTTAGTGAAATTCCTTGTCAAGAAGACTAGTTTTACTTTTAGCATCATTAGATCTTTAAAGTAGGTAGTGATTATCAATCACTGGACATCATACAGTCCCTAAAGATTGTGTGAGCTTCAAAACTGAACTTGTCTGCCCACGTCTCAAATCTACTTCAGCTCTATTTTTGTTGAATTATGTATGCACAGTAAGAGAACAAAATATATCTTATGGTTCTCAGTGATGATGAATACTATGTTAGAACTAAAAGAAGAGTTCTCTGCATATCAAGCTTGTTTCCAAAAACAAATGCACAGTTGTTTGCCTCACAGGAACACAGTCGAGGGAGAATGATCATGTGGTTAGATAGAACACTTTTTTAAATAATTTATGACATAACTCAGGGTCCTGTCAACAAAGCCTCAAAACATGATTCATTAGAACTTGTACTCCAAAGATATTCATACAACTAAGTAACTCGAGACAAACCACAGCCACAATTAAATGAAGACCTGACATTTATAGTTTTAAAGAACTTCAATGAGCTCCCTGTTCTCCACCGCAACAAGCACTACTTCTACCTCTCTGTTAACAAGCTGTACATCTTCTCCTACTGAAAGCCATGCATGAAAGGAGGAAAGACTTTCATACTGTTCTAAGAAGTTAGTCAATTGTTTTAATCCCCTCTAGTGTGTTGGCAAGGCAGTAAGTGCTTAAATAACTGCAATGATTGGGAATAGAAGAAGAAAAATCAAAATGGAAACAGGACATTCATTAACTTGTTAAGTTTATCTAAATTAACATCAGTTTGGATGCATGTAATATACAGCTCTATAGCTTAATACATAAGGAACTATCACAGTCTATCAGTACAGAAGATACAGTAACAACAACAAAAGTTAACATCAGTAATACCCAGTACAGTTTATTTAAAATTAATGGGCAATTTGGAACATGCATTTAAAAGAGGTTCTTTCAAATATAGTTGCTCTTATGTGACTTATTTTTTGCTAATGGAACAATGTTAAGATGAAGCAATGATAAGTCTCTTAAATATATATCTTCTCTCATTCTGAGCCTGCATTATAGTATGATTTCTCTCTGCTAATATATACTCTCTGACTAGAGTAATGAAAATATGTTCCAACATCCGATGCTCATCATCTGCATTTTCTCTGTGTTCCCAAGTATGGCAAGTTTGGTGACTTGAGTACAGATTGTGCCTTGTGCTGGAAAACCTGCCTTGCTCCAGTCATTACAGATCTCCTCTAGAGACATGGTAGCCCTCCTTATTCTCACTGGGACTGAAACAAGTAGATATAACATCCTCTCTTAACTAGAAACATCATACTGTCCCCCTTGGTAGTATATCGAAGGATCATCAGCCATCAAAAATGGACAGGATTAAAATAAATGCTATTTTAATGTAAAACACAAGCCTTTAATCATTCACACTGAATGAAACTAGCACACTTCTTAACCATTTAAAAGATATATTTTCTCATATTTTTGATTTATTGATAGAATACTTCATCAACAATTCATTCTGAAATAGGTCTCTAAGTGGTAAAAGGCATATTTAAATTAAAAAAAAAAGTTTATTTCACAGACAATTCCATCCTTCCTCACAAGAAGTTAGAAGTTGAAGTAGTGAGGAAAACTGAGTTCTGAATTGAATGAAAGTAGAAATTTCTGGCTTTCTTCCACATGCTACAGGGCATGCACACATCTTGACAGTAGAGCACTTCTTGGATGTAGAGTTTCTTATGAAGTCAATTTGTCAAAGTATCTTCTAGGACACTGTTCTGCCTCTCATAAGCGGGAGCAACTCATGACTGCTGATACTGACTGCTATCATTCCATACAAGACAAATGCAAGACTGCAACTTGCTATTGACATACTAGCTTCTAGAATAGGTGTTCCACTAATGTATTAATTTAAATAATATAACCCAACTCACATTTCAGTCCTTTGTTGCAAATGCATTCAGTATAGCTCCAGTAGAAATCAATTCCTATATGAGAAATACTGTAAGTCTGAGAAGCCAAACAATTCCTCTTTCATGATTAAAAGCCCAACCTTCCTTTCTTTACAGCATGATGAAATTAGTTCAAAGAAAAGTTCAATTTCCCTTTCATCTCCACAACTGAAAATATGTTATTCTGGCAAATAAAGTGAAAGCAAAGATAGTGCTTGGGCAACGTTATTGCTATGGCTCATGGGATTTGCACTGGAGAAAAGTCACACTTGACAGAGGACAGTTTCTTCCCAATACACCTTTTGATTTACAGTGTGTTATAGGAGACATATTGGATTACCATACAAGAATAAAGTTTAAATAGTAGAATAAGATATCATAAATACATATATTTCATTTGCTTACATAGACACTCCTATCCCAGTCAACAAATCTTCCATTAGATTTTATGAAGCTCATGGTACATTTTGATTACTTGTGCTTTTCTCTTTTCTAAAAAGTTTGTCTCTAAATCTACTTCTGTGTGAAATTATAATTGCATATTAAAAAATTGTTTCAGCTCTACTTCAAGCATTTTACATTTAAGATGTTTTAGTCTTTCAAACTCTTCTACACACCCTACAGATTCAGTGTTTTTACTACGAAACATGAAAATGAAGTGATCTTTGTGTAAAATCAAACAAACAACAAAAAAAAACAACAGACAGATCAAGTACGTGCCACTTTTGGTTTGTGAAAAATAAACTTCGCTGATTAGTTTTTCAGTCAATATATTTATGGCTTTTAGAAAAGGCTATAATCTTTAAAAAAGTTTTCTCCTTTGAGACAGGAGACATTTTTCATGTGGAACATTATCTTTTATTAGCAAATAAATCTTAATCTTGACAGGGAAAGAGGCACCTCCAACAATAGCAGTAATAACAGTTCCACTGATGCCAACAGTCATCTTTCATTATATCTAGTTGGACATATAATTTCAGTTATTGAAAATCTATCTTTAACCTAGATAAGTCAAATTTCAAGAAAAAAGGCTTAAATATTTCTGTAGAGATTGTCAACAACAAGTATATGATAATATAAACGCTACATTACTGCATGCATGCAATGTTACTAATATGTTTCCATCCTCCTCCAAATGAATCAAATGACAGATGGAAAAATAAAAGCAAAACAATGTCAAAGGTAACATTCCTCACACTGTTTTATTAAGGACATTTAATTTTTTTTTTGCCTGACATATTATATTACTATATTCAAATAGTCAATTTTCCTCATCTTAGAAAGAAATACCTTAACCACGCTAGCCCAAAAAGGAAGCGAACAAGAAAGGCACACCAGTGCTGAGTTGCCAACAGCCTATTTCAAGACACAGTCAACCCATCCAAGGAAGATATCAAAATAACTGGGCTAAAAGGAACCATCAGTAACAGGGAAAGTAGGCTTTCACCTTAGGTGAGACAATCGCTGCCCTAGCACTGCTGGCTTTGCTATTTCTGATAGATGCCAGGATGTCACGGGCCTTCTTGACCAACAGGGCACACTACTGGCTCATGGCCAACCAAGTGTCAACCAACTCACCCAGATCCTTTTCTGCCACACAATTCTCCAGCCACTCTGTTTCAACCCTGTAACATTGCCTGGAGTCGTTGTGATGTACATGCAGAACCTGACACTCGATCTTTTCGAACTTCATGCAACTTGCCCAGTCATCCAGCCTATCCAGATCCTCCTTTAGGACCTTCCTACCCCCGGGAAGACCAATGCTTCCTCCTAACTGGAGGTCAACTACAAACTTAGTGAGGGTGTACCCAACCCCCTCAGTCAGATAATCAACGAAGACATTAAACAAGACAGACCTCAGTACTGACCCCCTAAGGAGCACCACTCAATTGGACACCAGCTAGATTTAAACCCACTCACCATCACTCTCAGGTCCAGGTCAGCTAGTCAGAATTTATCTAGCAACGAGTACACTTTAATAAGCCACGAGCTTCCAGCTTGTCCAGGAAAATGCTAATCAAAAGTTTTACTGAAGTCTAGAAGGTAGATTACACGCGTGGCGTTTCCTTCATCCACTAGGCTAGTCACCTGGTCAGAGAAGGAGGCAAGATCTGCCTTTTATGAATTCATGTTGGTTGAGCCTGACACTCTGCTTGTCCCACATGCACTGCATAATTGCAGTCAAGACGGGCTGCTCCATAACCTTCCCTGATATAGAGGTCAGACTGATATAGTCCCATAGTTCCCCAGATATTCAGTCCAGCCCTTCTTGTAGATAGGCACAATATTAGCGAGTCTCCAGTCACCTGCTGCCCTCCATAGGAGGCAAATTAGAAGTATTATATCATTCACATATCGTAGAGCCCAAACCTGCAGATAGTGCTTGAGGCAAATTTGTACAATGCCAAGTAGAGAGGGAGAGTCTCTTCCCTTGCCAAGCTAGCAGTGATGAGCTTGATGCACCCCAGGATACCACCGGCTCCTTTGGCTGCCAAGGCACACTGCTGCCTCAGATCCAATTTGCCATCAACCAGAATAACCAGATCCCTCTCCAGCCTTTCATCCTTCAGTATGAGCACATTCCCACAATCCCCATCCCAGGAGAAGGATTCAGAACTTGCTCATCTTAAATTTCACATGGCTGGTGATTGCCTAGCATACTAGATCTTTCTGTCAAAGTCTTTCTGCAACATCTCTCTGCCCTTGAGTGTGCCTCCTAATTCAGTACCACACAAACTTTACTAGTGTGCATTCACCGCCTGTATCCAGATGATCTATAAAATCGCTGACGAGAACAGGGAGCCCTGAGGAAACACCCTAGTGACTGACTGCTAACCTGATGTAATCCTGCTTACTACAACCTTTTGATCATGACCTGTCAGACAATTGTTTATTCATCGTATTATATACTTGTCAAGCTGCATGCTGGACATTTCATCCAAAAGAAACATTCTCCTATTCTGTGGTATATTTATCTAAACAGCCTTTAAATGTAACAAGTTTTCTAATTCTAATGATATTTAAAAGCTTGTGTAAATGGTATGGTTTCTTCTTAGAATGAAGAACAGAAAACAAGTGCTGTCATTGGAAGGTGCACTCAAAAGTAGTTAAAACAAATTTGAAGCATAGCCCTCTCTGGTACTGTGACAACTGTTTTGTGTTACCATGTATTTGTATTTTGCTATTTACAGCACTCATAATTAAGTGAATCTTAAGAACTAAGGCCTAAACATCACTGGCTTATACTCTAAAGCATGTCCAACAATAAAGCTGACCAGGCTTACATATAAGAAAATATTAATCCTTTCTGGATGTAAGAGTCACTTTTTCCAAGACAGAACACTCAAATAGAAAGATCCATATGCCACTCAAACTGCACACTAAAGCTATAAACGTAAGGGCAGCAACAAACAAATCTTTAAACCTGTATTTTGCTAACATGAGGTACAAATAAGCTTCCATATTTAATCATGAGACAAAATGAAGTATATGCTAATAGAGCTTAAAATTATGGCACAATGCTGATTATTGTTATGGGTCTAAAGTGGTCAACTTTTTAAAGTGGATCCCAAGTAGAGTTTTAGTTGCATATTTTCTTTAATTAAGAAAAACTGTTGGTTTTGAAATTCAAAACTATGAACACTTGCTGAAAAGAAAGCACATGACTCTTTGTAGAACACTTAATATTTTAAGGCTATACTGGGTATCAATCTGTATAACTTCAATGCAATATTTCACATAACATTTTAAAAGCTAATCATTGCATTGGTGATCTCTTCAAATACAGAGGACAGTGCAACATTTCTGCTCAATGAGTCACAGTTCAGTTTTCAAAACAAAATATTTAAATAAGTGAAAGACTGGAAAAAGGAAATGAATTAATCATTTTGAAGTGACTAAGTTACAGTATTATTTTAAATTCATTAAACTTCACAGCAAACTCCCACTAGTATCAGTTTTGTTGGATTAGATACTAAGTGACAAATCTTCATTCAGCAGTTAGACTGCCAAAGCCATTGTGGTTTCCCACACTGCTTTTGATCTTTATTTCATTACTTCTGACCACTTCTTACTGACATTTCTAAACCACAGTTGTAGCTTCCCTATCAGCAAATTGCTGATATCACTGGAGATTAGCTTTAAATAGTATGCTTCTGCCTCAGTTACAAAATCCTCTGTTCCCCTTCTGCTGATAAACTCAGAAGCCAGCACACGCCACCACCACACGTTACAAGGAGTCTTGAACAAACAGTTATTTCTTCAATTGATTTGATTTATTTTAGACTTGAATTTTGTGTTTGGATATGATCTCCCAGTGATAAAGTACATATTTTTGGTTTTACTTTTTCTTTTCTAGAACAGAGAATTATATCCCAAGTGGGAAACATTTTCCTCACAGAGTCCCTTGAAGAAACATACTATATTCTAAAAAGATGGAGAGGGGAATGTAGATCGCACTTCTGCAGTAACATTTAAATGAGTATATTCATTAGTAACCTAAGCAAAAGGAAATAAAAAAAATCTATTATGTTTTATAAATAACCTTCAATTCAACTGAAACATTCATACAGTTTGCACAACACCTTTTATTACTTCAGTCCATTCATCTTCCTCTCTTTCGCTCCCCCAGAAAGACTAAAAGTGGATTAAAGACAAAGCAAACAAGAAGATTTAAATATTTCAAAGCAATTTGGTGTTGACTTGAAAATCTTGCCTTGATCTACAGAGTTATGTTTCTAAATAAAACCATACAAGCATCAGGTCTACCTATGAAGATGTACAGATCTATCATGTGCAGCATTAGGGGATATAAAGAAATGCTGTTTCAATATATGCTGACTGTGTTAAAAAAAAACAAAAACATGAGATATTGACCAACATTTTCACACATTGTATTTGAAATAATTTTCATATATTTTCAGCATATCTTCTTTCGACAGTGCCTATATACTACAATATAGGGATTTTTATCTAATTTAGTTAGCAAACAGCTGTAGGTAACCCAGGGGAAAAAGATAATCTGAAGAGACAGTGATTGTCAGAGAACATGTAGTAAGAAAAAGGTTGCAAAAGGTTTTAGAATATTTATCACCCCTTAAGACGTTTCGTCAATAAAACCGCTTAGCAAGTCAGCCATTAGTGCTGACAAATGCATTGATGTAAAAAGCTAAGAAAAGTCACTAAGCACCTAGATTTCATCTTTCTGTGAAAACAGAAAATAAAAATGCTAGTATTTACACAGAGGATCAAGAAAATACAGAAAGCACCCAAAATTTAAGTAGTTTGAGATTTTATAATCAATCACAATGTTACATATACATAATTATTGTTATTACAGCACATTCTCAGGACAACTAATAGAGGATCACCCAGCAACAATTACTGAATTACACTTACTAAATTTAGACATCTAATGGATGCAGAAGTTGACTGTAGAAAAGACCACAATAATTACCTTGTATAATACAGAATGAACTCTCTAATTCACATCATTCAGTCTAGATAGAAATTCCAAACTGAAGCAATCACAATATTCCAGGGATTTCTTACCACTTCATTTATTAGTAAATCAGCTGATTTACTGTGCCAATTAGTAACTCATAAAAATTCAAGTATGGTAAGTCAAGCCTCCTTGCATTACTAAACCTCAGAATATTTTTATTACTTTTCTTGGCAACACTGAAAACCTCTAATTCAGAATACTTTCTCTCCCTAATACACTCACCAGCTCAAAAAGTGCTTTTAAGACAAGCTTTGTTCTTTCTGCTGTCAATTAATTAGTCTTTCAAAACTTTGTGTATGTACAAGGAACTCAAATTCTTAATCTTTTGTGAAGTTGCACCAACCACTTCTTCAAGAGCAAAGGATACGAAATGTATTTCTTTAAGTTCTGAAGTTTATTCTTTTTTTTTTTTTCTTTTTCGGTAACATTTTAAAAATCAGTTTGGTACATGGAAAATGAGCAAACAGGTGACAGGTAAATGTGTTATTTTAAAGATTTAAATTTTTGTATTAAAGTAGGGGAAAGCTGTCTGGACTCATGCTATAACATCAGAGACTTAAAGATGTCTCATCTAGGACCAATCTAAACTTGCTGGACTCTTCTCAGCAGTGTGTGGTAATAGAACAAGGGGAAAATGGTCGCAGACTGATGTATAGGAAGTTCCACACAAATGTGCATGGGAACTTCTTCACACTAAGGGTGATAGAGCACTGGCATAGGCTGCCCAGGGTGGTTGTGGAGTCTTCAAGGCCTGCCTGGACACTTACCTATGCAGTCTGTTCTAGGGAGCTTGCTTTGGCAGGGGGGTTGGACTCCACCTCTAGAGGGCCTTCCCAACCCCTACAATTCTGTCGATCCTGCCCCTATACCCTTCACTGGCGCAGCCTTTCAGGATCCAAAGTGGAGCTACAGGAGAAAAGGGGATAGACTCCTCAGAAGGGTTTGTGGTGACAGAACAAGTGGAAATGCTTTCCAGCTTAAAGAGGTCAGGTTTAGGTTAGATATAAGGAAAGTCTTTTACACTGAGGGTGGTGAGGTGTTGGAACAGGTTGCCCAGTGATGTGGTGGTTGCTCTCTGAGGAATTCCAAGGTAAGTTTGGATGAAGTCCTGGGCAAGCTGATCTAGCTGTGCATACCCATGTACATTGAAGGGGAGCTGGACTAGATGGCCTTCAGAGGTCCCTGCCAACTCTAAGGATTCTATGAAATTACCCGATGAGTTGCATGTGCTAACTCAGCAGAGAAACAAAAATCCTCTGAATAAAGCACTCACATCAGAAATACTTGATTTGCACAGAAAAAAAGACACTCCCCTTTCTTGTCTCCATCTTCCATCATCACATAACATTTCTTCTACTGTACATTCATCTGCATTAGAACTCCACAGTCACTCCATATCTCACTTCTTTTTTCCCTGTAAGCTAATTTTCACTCTTTCTACATTGCATGTTTGACTGCAAACTTCTGCAGCTAGAAAGATTCCCACCACCATATACTGTTACTGTGATAACATTTTTTCCCTATTTTTTTTTTTTTAAGCATAACAAGCATACTAATATGAGCTGAAAATAACCAAACAGAATCAACGGAAAAACATCCCACAGAACACCATGACAGCCAGGGCATTTGCATGATAGTACATAAGTCTTGACTTCTCTCTCCCCTACTGAATTCTGCTGAATTTTAAACAGAGAAACTTGTCTCATTACTGTTGCTGCTTATGATGATATACGTATCACCCACTCTAATTCTGCAACTGTTTATAGGTGCAGTTCTTTGCCACACTTGTTTAGAGATCCCTTGAGTCTCATAAGTATTCAGTATGGATACACACACATTCTCAGTTAACTACAAATCTAGAACCATTGCCAGTACAATTCTTCAAACATGTCATGAAAAATCTTCTTGCCTTATTAACAGTACAAACAAGAATCCCATCAATTTAGCTTGAAGCAAGATTTCACCCCAAATGCAGCAATTAGAAGGTTAAAAGGCAATGGTTTAAGTATCACTCAGTTCTGTGCTGGCAGTGCGATGGTCCAAAAAAACTGCATGAACTAAAGTGAAGTGATTTTACTGTCTGACACCAAAACACAGTATTAGTACAATGTCCTCTAAGTCTCAACCTATCTCCTATTGGTCTCATATCACTCTTATTTGTGAAGGAAAACAAATAGGCATACAAAAATTACAGTGCCACAGAATGCATATTAATCACCATAGTATTTTGATATCTAAGTGATGGTTAATGCTGGTGCTCAGAAAACAGAAACATTAATGAACCTACTTTCTCTGAACCAGGTTTAAAACCTGAAGTGAACATCCAGTCCTCAGCAAAGTCAGTAATGAGAGCATAAGATTTCTTAGGATAAACTATTTTGATTACTACTTCCATCCTTTTGTGACAGAAAAGATAACACTATTTTGTTGTGGAGAAGTAGTCTCCCACAGATGCAGCATTCAGTATAGAAAGAACAGTTTATGGAAATTCATAGAAGAAAAAAAACATTGATCAGTCATGGATTAACTAAACTTGATCTAATCTTCAAAAAATGAAGAATATTTGAGTTACAGGTGCTAAAATTACAATTACCTTGTTGTTTTTTTTTTCTTTGAACATGTACAACTGTAGTTTTAGAAAGCATAATCAAACACTTCTATAAAGCAAAATGACTCAACTCCAAACTCTTTGGAAAAAGAAAAGGAAGAAAAATAGAATTGCAAGTAAAGGTTTTCCCACTTCAGTTGCTTGGTTGAAGATAGAGGCAAGGAAGAAAAGTTACTACATGTAATGTAATAGAAAGCACAGCAATGACAGACAAGTAGCAAGGTCCTAGGCTGCAGCAAGTAAGGATTTGCTCAAATGCATCAGCCACGAGCACAGAAATAAAGAAAAAAAGCTGCTTACCCTTGGAATGCCTCAGGTATACAGGGATCCCAAGTGAAACACCCTTGCCTCCACTGCCAACCCTTAAATGAGATCTGGGAAGGGGTGGTTCCTGGCTCTACCACTTTCAGTCACTCAAGTGCATTGCATTCACCTGAACTCCTCTGGGTCAGCCCTGCCTTCCCACCAGGTGCTCAATTACTGGTTCAAAGCTGTGACAGCATTTCTGGTAAACTACATAACACAAATGGATGTAAATAACTTCTCAAAATGTTGCATACAAAGAAATTCCTGTCAGCATCATTTTGGAAAGTAATTTAATGAGAAGCACACAATTCTAGAGAGATATCCAGTTACATATTCAATATCATTAAGTTTAACTTATATTTCAAACTTTAGAATAAATGAGCAATGTAATATTACAGAAATGATGGCCAGAGGTATAGAAACTCTGAACAGTGTTGAAGCATGTGTGTTAATGGATAATAGCATCTTCTCTTTCAGTGTGTTTAATACCTGAATTCAATAGAGCAACAGTTTTGAGGGCTTTTTTTTCCTTTGAGAAGAGCACACTGTTCTTTAAATAAAACAGATTCTTAATTTTAGAGTATGAAATACAGCCTATCAACACTTTATAGATCAAAAATGATGTTGAACCCCCAAATCACCAGAGAATACAGCCACTGCTATGGAAATTACATAACTCTGCCTTAGAATATATTAGACAGTGGAGTACCAAATGTGTTAATGTTAAATTAAGAAGAGATTTCAACCATTTGAGAGCAAAGCTACCACTGAAGATTAACTCCATTAGAAAATTAGAAAAACAATAATGCAGCCCTCCTCCCCTCTGCCTTTATTTTAAAGGGAAAAAGCCACATAGCAACATAGGCGTTTATGATCATTTTTAAGCTTTTAATATCTCACCACATCTCTCAGCTGTACCATCTATAAGCAAGAAAAGCGATTAACTTTACATTTTTTTCTTGTAATAACAAAGAAAGAGGTTACCTAAGATACTCAGGTTGGATATAAGGAAAAAATTATCTGAAAGAAATGAGGCATTGGAACAGGCTGCCCAGAGAAAAGGTGGAGAAATCCCTGGAAGAATTCAAGAAACTTGTACATGTGGCACGGAGGGACATAACTCAGTGGACATAAGATGATGCACTGACAATTGGACTAGGTGATCTTGGAGGCCATTTCCCATCTCAATGATTCTATCATCATAATTTACAAAATAGTATTAGTCATCTATGATATGAAAACGACTCAAAACGAGAACATAGTTGTTCATTTCCAGACTTTACTGTTTAAAAAACAGCTGTCTGTTTACCAGCAGCTCATTAGTTGCTCATTACAACTTTGCAAATGCTCAGAATTATTCGCCACAGGATACTAAAAACATGATTGACAGATCAATGTTTCTGTTTGACAGGGCAGGAAAATCACATGACTTGTTTGAATAGGAAATTCTAAAAGTGTTATTTATAACATTGCCAATCTAATGAAACACTTTTCTTGTAAGTATCCCTTGAAAATGACAGGCAGTTGACCAACACATACACCAGGAAAAAAAAGAGGGGGACTTCTTCATTCCAATGACTATTCAAGAAAAAAGAAGAGAACAACAGTAGGCATAACCTACTACCTGCACATACACACACATTCATCCCATGAGAAAGGGCAGTTCAAAAGCCAACTGGGTTTGATTTCCTAGTCCTTGATAATCAATGTCTCGGTTTATTGCCAAATCCTTTCTGTCTATTGCGAATATTAAATTTATCATGTTGAAAGTTTGTAATGTTCTTTAGTAAAAATTCTGCATTCTAAAAGTTCTTTCAGAAATTTCAGGTTTGAAATAACATTTTAAGAATAGGGATTCAACCCAGATTTTAGATACGTAAACATGAAAACAATAATCCAAGTGTTTCCAAAGCCAAAAAACCCCACAGTAATAAAAATTATGTACAGTGAAAGAAATCTGATAGAAATCATCTATAATGGAATCTAACTATAGACCATGTCAGTACATTTTAAGGCAAACAATACTGACAATAAATCTGTCTAAAAATTAAAATCATAGCAATGCTTGCAATTTACACATACATTATTCATTTCCCACACGTTACCTCATCATTAACAGTTTGTGGTTTTATCTGTTTTGTTTTATTATTTTAATGCATGCATGCACATACAACAACTTCAGTGAAGATACGTTATTAAAGAATCTGTGAAACCTAGTAATTAAGATAACTTGGTATTAGGAATATAATTATGCAACAAATCCCTGAAAGTAATTTTACAAGTATCATTAACAGGAGAATGGTTATTTGCAAAGCTACAAATGAAGGTATTCTGAAAATAATGTATTATTTTCACAGGGATGGAAAAAAAGGTTTGTTTGTTTTTTTTAATAATAAAAAAGAAAGTCATAGATATGATTTTTTTTATACTGTTTCAGTTTCTTTACTACATCTTGTTTCTTACAATACTGTAGTGTATGCTCCAAAATACCAACATAAGTGCAATTAAAATAGTTGGCAATTATTTGAGAGAAGCAGATCACCTTGGTTGACTTCTACAAGAGCTTGAGACTTCTTTTTTCCCCCCCAATCAGATGTTCTGAGTCATCTAAAGAAAACAGTTTGATCACTATGAAACATAAGGAATGGCAAATGAAATATCCATAAATTAGGAAGATGTCTATTACCAAATGCAGCAAAGTATTTCATGATTTACTTGACTTTTAATATTTCTTAGTTCTACTTCTCTCTTATTAGCTCATTTTTCCTACAACAACTTCTTTTAATAATAATGGAAAATAAAACTATTTCTGAGAGATGAGTTTTTTAATGTCAGTCTTACATTCTGCTTAATAGCATTGGGCATCTGTTGGTGAATTATTTCCAAGAGAAAACATTTGCATATGCCAAATGCAGGTAGGGAATTATTAATTTGGGGACTCTTCCTGAAACACCACCTTTGTAAGTCAAGTATCCATTATTTGGACATTGTCCAAATCCAGACTTTTTATGGGAGATACTTAAAGAAAGATCTTTCAGGATATCCTGATCCCAGCCACTTCTGCCCTCCTAATGCTAGCAGAAACATGTTGCAGTCAGCTACTATTGAACAGGCTGAGGATGCCAATTAAAGTCTTAATTCTACTAAAGTTGCAATAGGATTTTAATATTAAATGTTCTAACATACTTCATCACTAAAAATGCCAGAATAACTAAGTGTTGCAAAGCACCATATACATAAAGAACAGAAGAGATGCAAAACTGTTTTTAGCACCTTACTCCTTATTTCTTGGTGAAAAAGTTTCTCTTCTGAAGTATAAAACTTTTTTGAAACTTTTCCTTGAATACTAGAAGATTTTTATAGAGTTATGTAACGCTCTGTAAATATGTAGTCTGGACTGTTAGTCATGAGATCATACAAAAAAGGTACGCATATCAGTCTAACACAACTAGCTGTAAGTTTTCTAGAAATATCTGAGATGACAAAAACAAGATTATGGAAAAGTAAACAACCTTGACTTCAGATTTCACAACAATGAAGAAAATCAAAAGTTTGGAAACAATCTTAGAATTTTAATCTGAGAAGTACATGCTACTGATTTACTTTAGTCAAACGATCTCTGAAGTTTATAATTTGCAAAGATATCATGAAAGGAAGCAAACAAATGATGTGGAGTTCATTATAGGTTGATTTCCCATACTACTTAAGGCAAGCTTTCACGTTAGATAAGTAAGATGATATGCACAGAATTCAGAGCAATCACAGTATCATTTACGCTGGTGGGAACTAATATTTATGTGATATGTACAATGGCCACACATCATAGAAACTTCACTGTGCATATACAGATTTTAAGAACAAGTTAAATATCTTCAGTTATAGTGCATTCAGTACCACTGAAACTTGGATTTAGTATAATATAACTGCATACAATTCTGGAAATAACATATTTATGTAGTTTCTTAAATGCTTAAGAGATAGGTATAGTACAGATAATTTATTTACTTCTTTACAGGCTATTTAAGGAATTCAACTGACCCCAACAATAGAGGATACAGATTTTTTCCACTCCTCGCCAACATAGCTGAGGAAACACTAAAGCAAAGGAGAATAAATTTCATACTACGTTCTAGATGCCTTTCAATTACATTTTGCTACCACCAAAATACATACAGATGATATTTATCTAGAGGACAGTTATGCTAGTTAATGGACAGTTAATGGAGGTTTAACACAGTGTGCTTCAGAAGCAAACCTGAAATTTGAAATGGCAATACAATAAAAGACAATACAGTAAAAAGGACATCTGAAACAGTATAAATAACCCAAAATACATTGTTACCAGTCCACAGGAAAATGCAAAAGTACTCTTCAAATAGCAAGAAATGGTTCTATTTTTAGAACTCAATCATGACATTGGCTTCTGGCATTTGTACTATTTTATATCTAATAGCCCTTGCTGAGCCAGCTGTATGATAGTTATAGTTCTTACTGATTAAGTAAACCTGAAGGTCAGATGGAAGAAAACCTCAAGATTCAGTAAAGGGAGAAAGAAAGGCTATGAAATATTTCAAGTATTATTTTATATTCAGTATTATTGCACAGTACTTCTTCTCCAAAGACTGTTCCAAAACCTTTGTCAGTTATAACAGATTTACGAATAGTTTATAACTGCATGATCCTGTATCAGCACTGTTTTTTAAAATTATTTCCTTATTATTTTAAACTTGATTAAATCAAATATAAATACAACAGGAAAGACAAGAAAAAATATAGTTTTATTTATAGCAGATGAAATCTAAACAACTTTTTGTGAATTTGTGCTCACAGGAATGTTTTAACCTTGCAAAAATAAGTACGCTACAAAAATTACTACTATTACCTTTCACAAATCTTTTCATTGATGGTCCTCCAGAAAATAATAAAACATATGTTTTTACAGCTATAATTGAACTTCAGTCTCACCTCATCAAAACTGCCTAATCTTAGGATTAGTTTCTTTTTAAGAAACATATCTAAGCATGAAACTACAGTGGACACTAATTTTTCATGTTGTCAAACATACTATTAGCTCTAAAACTAGACTTTGAAAAGTCTAAAATTAGACTTTAAAACAAGGAAGCACTAAACTTATGAAGAGTTTTGTACAGGACAGAAGTTATGTTCTTAGTATTACCCTAAACACATCATTTAGAAATACATTTCTAAAATTACCTCCAGAAGAAGATAGTAGAGGAAGTGTTTCACAAATATAAATTTATTTGTATCTTTAGTTTTGTGTGTCACGTTGAAAAATCCTTCCAGTGCCATTCAAAATAACTAGGCTTGACTTCGTCCTGCCATAGAACTCTCAATTGAGCACAGATACTTTCCTCAGTATATTGTTAACCAAATTTTAGAACCACGTTTCCATGAAATCTATACCAATATGAGCATTTAACTTACTAGGTCTTGTTAAAGCTGTGATTTCCCTCAGTAACTGCTGAGCTACTACTGACATACTCTTAAAATACTAGTTAATAGATATGCTTTTCTGACAGTTGAGAAAACACACTTTTCCCACCTGTGAATAGATTTCTAATGTAAAGGAGTGGTCAGTCATGTACAGTAGGCCAGCAAGGTTATGATACTACACCACTGCTGAAAACAAACAAGACAAATAAAACCCTACATCTATTTTACTTTAGAAACTTGTGGTTAAACCCAGTAGGCAGCTCAGCACCACACAGGTGCTTACTCCTTTCCCTACTGTCCACCTAATAAGGTGAGGGAGAGAGCTGCAAACAAAAAAGTAGATATAAAAACTATTTACTAAGGCCGAAAAGGAAAACGGAAACAATAATGCTCTGATAATCTACAGACATATATATTTATGTACATTTATCTGCAGCGCAATAACTTAACACTGGACAACCAATACACAGCCAATGCTTGAACAGCAATCAGTCCCCTAGCCAACTCCCTACAGCTTCATAGCCCCGTGCTATGGTGTTTGGAATAGACTCTTACCTAATGGAGGACACCTGTCCAGGCTCCACTCACAGCCATCATGGCAGCAACTCTGCTAAGCGGCCTGGTTTCAGTCTCACACCTATTTCTGAACCATAACAAAAAAACTATTACACTATTAGCAGTCTCAGCTGAAACTGAGACAAAGTTACAAAAGGTTCACGTAACACAGAATTCCGAGTGGTCAGGTTTCTACTTATTGGGATTTCTGTTTTCTTGAGTCAGCCTTAAAATAAGAAAACATTTACAGATAAGCACATTTATTATGAGAGGAAGTGAACTTTACATTTCTTGCAACAATAAGTGGTTTATAATTGTATTCTAAGAAGAAAAACAAACAAAACAAACAAAAAACAACAACAAAGTATTCCAATTGTAAAGGCTGAAAAAGCAAAGAGACCAGTATGAGCAAGGAAGGAAGTCCTACAAAAGAAGGAAAATTATCACTAGCCTACCTTGAAAGATTTAGGTTCACAGGGAAGGAACTCCACAAACAAGGAATCAACAATAAGAAATCCTTCCTCAGTGGCAGTCAACCCTTAAATGAGGTCTAG
This sequence comes from Odontophorus gujanensis, assembly GCA_013399175.1. NCBI lineage: Eukaryota > Metazoa > Chordata > Aves > Galliformes > Odontophoridae > Odontophorus > Odontophorus gujanensis. Next base: position 93,338 of record VXAB01011520.1, read on the forward strand.
TCATGAGGTGAATCACCTTTACCCATGCTCCCAGGGCTGACCGGATCTTTCCCTCAGGTGCTCATTCAGTAGTTACAGTTGTGACTCAGAAGTTCCCATGCATCAATCAAATAATAGTAACACAAAACTACAAGTTTGTGGCCTGTGTTAGAATATTAGGCACTGCAAATTGAAATATTTATGTTGATACACTCTAGTTCAAAACCAATTGTTTACAGTTCTGCTCTCTAAATGCTCCCCACAGAACAGAGATTGATCTATGGCCACCAGAGGTTTGTGATAAATATCTAATGAGTACAAATACACCATGCTGAGGACAGACCATGCTGAGAGGCCATTTTGTTTGCTTCAGTTTCTGCCAAGATCTGCAATCCAAAAGCAGATGCAGTTCATGCGTTCTATTCCAGAAAAGTGTTATAACGTAATGAATCAAATTGCTTTAATTGCAGTCACTTAACAAATATGATAAAGTTGTAAACTTTTCCCAAAAAATGTTCATATGCTAAAGGGATCACCACACGTAAATTGTCTTCAGAGTACTCCAGAGAGTTGGTTGGTTTTTTCGTTTGTTTGTTTTTTGTTTTTTTTTTCCTCACTGTGTAAAACAATGATAAACAACTTCTCGGGGTGCTGTAGATGTAAAGAAACCAGAGTTTTTTGTTATGTTTCAAGTGAGTTGACTTGTAGTCATCACAGAATATTAATTTATTAGTATTTATCATCTTTATGTCAAGGAAGTAAACCAAAATATAAAATTATTCATACCCCCAGTCTCAAAAAATACTTATTACAGCAATTGAAAACCTTGTCTTTTTTGTTTCACTAGAGAATTATCAAGCAAAAAATTATTTGCCTGTAGAAATAACTGTCTCAGCTTTGCACCCCTGGGCAAAACTGTATACCTTTATGGTGCTGCACAACCAGGACTTTTATAGACAACGCTATGCACGAACAACTGGTCCACATAGTTCAGTTTATGTCTGTACCAGTGCTTCTGAGCAATCCAGAGTAAACATTGCATCTATCTTGGTAAAAGGCTTGCTCTGAATCTCCATATAACCCGCTGTTTACCTGTCCTAATATTTCAGACAGTGTAAGAATATGAAATACTTTTTTAGCCAAGCATCACAAAAACATTTTGAACTTCATAAATCTCAAAGTGAGCTTAAAAACATATATTTGATTTGATAGATAGCTTTGAAGTATAACATTCTGGATCTTGATATTTTTAGAGAATCAGTTCCTTCAGGACAGTCAGGAATATAAGTTATCTGAATCAGTCATAGAGTAACTAATGCATGTTATTACATATTGCTTCAAAAGTCATGTTACTCGTTCTTAGTTATTTTAAAATACATGAAAGATTTTGTCTATATACTGTTAGGAGAAAGTCTGTATCATTTTAATTGTCTGTGAGATAGTATCTTCATAACTCTCACCTAGCACACAAACATCAACTGTTGTGTCATACATTATTCCATTATATCTTCCTAAATACAGTATCTTCTGGAGTCAGCAAAATAAATCATTAACATATGTTTATGATTTAATATTTTAAGAAATATTTACTCTTACATGTAAGTGAAAGCCTACTGCTATTTTTGACAAGAAAACCAAATATGAGGTCAGCTGAATAAGAACACAGTCCTCCTACTGTACTATTTTTCACATGCATGTTATTACTGCACAGGTAAGTTTCAACAAAGATTTTGTAGAATGAATCTCAATTCAGCTGTTCAAATGTCCCTAGGATCTTTTTGTCAAACTCAGGGCTGTGTGACCATTTTGAAATTATTTAGAGAAAACCTAGTAGGGAGGATTATTTGCATTCAAGCTTCCAACTGCAAGAGTGGACAGATCCACAAAATAAACTTACTTTCATTTTAAGGATTTTGAAAACTCATGGGAATGAATTGCAAAGCAAAATTTCATTCAATTAAATTAATAATTCTGGAATGATAAAGATATACTTCTTCATAACAGATATTTGGATTGCTCTTTCAGCTCTTGACACTGCAGTAAATATAATGACAACTGCAAAAGTGGGTTCATGATATGAGACGATTATTTTAGTTGTTTCGGAGATACAGACATAGCCTAAAACTGACTACTGCTACTTAGGATAGAATTTCAGTACAACTTCAGTGTTTAAATTTAGGGTCAATGTTTTTTCAATGTTACAATGTTTTTCAGGTAAAGTAATTTTATCCTTATACAATTACAGATTTTCTTTTCTCTTTTTTTCTTTTTTTTTTCTTTTTTTTTGCCTTGACTTACCATTTGCTCTGTAACTTAAAACTAAATTTTTAGTTTTCTTTTTTACTTTTTTTTTCTAGTGAATGTTTCTTCTACATATAAAAGATTATTCTTTTTTCCTTCTCTTTTTATCACCCATACTAACTCTTCAGGATTTTACATGTTCTGATTAGGAATTCATTGAAGTGCCAAGCTTTTGACTATAAAACTTCATTCTGATATTCATAAATGTAGAAAGCTATCAAATGGTATCTTACCAATTTGACTTGAGTACTTGCTTTTTGTTTCTTTGTTTGTTTGTTTGTTTTTAATTTTGCACAGCCCAGTCTCCTAAAAAATCTATGTCTGTAATTATTTTCCCTACTTACCACATTTTCTGCACTTCATGCTTCTCAAATACTCTCTTAAATCAAACTTTTGCATAATACAACCTACAATTTGATGAAAATCCTGCAAACTTCTAGTTCCTCACTAAACACCATTAACTTGCCAAGTTTGGAGTAGTTACATTACAGAGTTTCTCTCCATTAAGTTGGCCTAATTATGACCAAAAAAAAAAGAAAAAGAAAAAGAAAAAGAAAAAGAAAAAGAAAAAGAAAAAGAAAAAGAAAAAGAAAAAGAAAAAGAAAAAGAAAAAGAAAAAGAAAAAGAAAAAGAAAAAGAAAAAGAAAAAGAAAAATACTTCACTTTTTGAAGTGACTGTAAGGCATTTTAGCACTGAGCTGATATTTATCTAAAGTATTACTGATGAATTCAAGTATTTAAGCCCACCCAAACAGTTCGGGATGTTTTAGGAGCTTAACATCTAGACATAAGGTAGTTAATTCTCATGAACATAATCCTTTTACGAAAGCCCTTTAGCTAACATTGTTTCAGTTTAAGACTTAAGGGAATCTGTTTTGATTTAAATTAAATGAGTTCTAAAGTATTTAAAGTAGTTTATCTACTATTTTTCAGCTTCTGAGAATTCCAAATCTGAGTTTCTTTAAAAACAGCCTATACAAATTAAAGAAAAAGCTTTAAATATATAGAACAAGTTCTATTAAGTTTGAAATTAAGGAAAGGAAAATTAAATCTGCCCTGCATCCCCCATGATTAAATCTGATCTTCACCTGCAAATGCTGAAGTTATTGATACTGGATGATACAATCTATATCTATGGACCAACAGAAACACCATCAGCAGCACTGCAAAGGCACAAACTGCAGGTACAGAACTTTATCAACCATATTAAAATGAATCTGATTCACAAGCTAGAAGAAATCTTTTCTTACTATCCCTGAGCTAAGCTAGATCTATTGAGTTGATTAAATGATAACTAATACTAACATTTGATTACTTTCTCAAAAAAAAAAAAAAAAAAAAGGAGAGGGGACAGTATACAAAGAGCAATTCTGATACTGCTTATGTAGGGCTTTTTTAATTAGGTCCTGGACTATGTATCAGCTCAATTTAACACTGTGAAACTCAATTAAGTTGCTTTAACTCAGTTAAGTCTTTGAACCAGTTAAAGTCCTTAAAATTTGCTTTAAAAGTTTAATGAGTTGCAAGGTAATGATTCAACTCTTTAAATGCATCTATTGACACTTAGCATTTTCCTTTAGCATAGGTTTAATAAATATAGAATCATCATTTATCTATTCATTTAATCAACTAAGCTAGCTTTACTTGTTTTCCTATTTATTTCTGATGTCGTTGCACAGTTATTTTGCTGATGGGAACACCAGCTGGAACCTCTTGTTCTGTGAATGATAAGGGAAAACTGACCTCAGTTTCAACTATGTAGGTTCACCAATATTAATGGGAAAGGCAGGAACATAATTTGAAGACAAGCGTTCTGCAGTTGAAACAGCATAGATAATTTGGATTGGATATCTATTTCTGTCTGAACATCTTGTAGTTTTCCACTGAAAAGGAGCAATCTCACAATGTATTTATGAAACAAAACAAAACAAAACAAAAAGCATAAGTAAAATGAAGCTCCTGGAGGAGAAGACAAACTTGCTTGAACACAGAATGGATGTCTGTATCTACAGATACTCATTCAGTATGGTAACAACAGATTCACGTTTGTACAATGAAGTCCATTGCAAAACAAGTCAGCACAGCAAGATTTTACTTGGTTGCTCTGCAAGGAAAATAGTTTAAAAACTTCATAATAACAAGTGTGAATTCAAACAGCTTTGAGCTGAAAGTCAATGACATGCAGCAAATATGCAATCCCAAAAAATGCTGTTTTAGGAAACACTTCCAGATAAGAGCCACTTGTGAGCAGGAAATGCTGTCTTAGTAGCTAAAAAAAAGTACAGCATGTATTCAAAATCATTAATTTTTTCAGAGGATCTAATAAAAGTTGAGACCACAGGACTGAAATATATAATTCAAAATATCTGTGCATAAAAAGAATGAATAGAATTTCCTCAGTCTTCACTTTTCTCCCTTGAAAGCTCAGAAATAAAGTTTCTGATACTATTTTTCCTTATTTTTTTCCGCTTACAGACCTCAGGAGTATCTTGTAACTTCTAGACAAGTTCATGCCTGGAAATGCTACTAATCTTATACTAATTAACGAATAAATTCTCCTGTCTCTGTTCTCATCTCCTGCTCTCTTTTTATTCAACTGAGAACTTTACACCCAGTTGTGGTAAGGGAGGATGGGGAACAAATTGCAGGGATGTGCACAACACTTCTAGTCACACTGAGAAATTTCAGTGAAAACAACAAATTACATCAACTCCAACTGTAGCTGAAGAAACGTAGCAGTTAAGATAACTCTGACAATGCTGTTCCATTGAAACTGTAGCACTGAGAAAGACTGGTCACTTCTATAACCTGCCATACTACAACCTGTCATATTGGTCAGTCTCATGAGTGGCCATAATGCTTGCCTACATTTGTAGAGCTCTGTATAAGAGTATTAGAAACACCAAAGTCGGAAAACACCTCCAAGATCATCCGTACCAAGCATCCACCTGTCACCAATATTCCCCCACTAAATCACGTCCCTTAGAACAACATTTAAACATTTCTTAATCACCCCCAGGGACAGTGGCACACCCACCTCCCTCGTCAGCCTGTTCTGGCACCTTACCACACTTTGAGAGAAGTTTTTCCTAACATCAAACATGAATCTCCCCTGGTGCAACTTGAGGCCACAATGGAATAATTGTATGGAATAGTACGAAGTATTGTTAGATCTTTCTTTTGTTTACATTTTAGGCAAGAAGAGTTGTCTAATTATCAGAGTTAGGGCTAAGAAAAAATCAGAGATGTTCTGAGAGTCCAAGCATTTTTGTCAGAAAGCTGCCAACCACCAGGTCATATTTCCTTTTACTTTTTGCCTAAGTATTCTTTGGTATATACATGTGTTTTGTTGTTGCTGCTGGAAAACTTGACTATCATACCAGTCCATCCTTTTGTTATTTTTATCAAATTCTTGGGTTTTTTTTGCTTTTTTTTTTGTTTTGTTTGTTTGCCTTTTTTTTATTTTTTAAATGAAATTTCCTTTCATTTAAACATATCTCAGAAATGCATTGACAGAATGTTCTGATCTGTCTTTCAGATCATATAAGCAGGTATTAGGAAAAAAAATATAGTGCATGAAAAATAAAAAAGTGAAATCTTTCTGTAAAACAATTATGACCTTTAATTTTGAATACCTTTCCTTTCATGGAAATGTGCTCTATTCAAATAATCACACATGTTTAAGTGAATTGAGATAGCAGGGACAAATTTCTTGGCAAAGCAACACAGTGCTGAGATATTACTACAAATTAAGTGTATTATGAAGTATTAAGTGTAAGGATTACAAAATAGTTACATTCTAAAATTCAACTCCTTGCCTTTATTTAACTAACCACCTTCAGCTTCTTGTTCACTTCTTTCCCTTCATGCCATTTGAGTCCTCCCTCACAGCAGAACGATTTTACCTGAAATCGTAAATAGTATTTACACTGAGCTAAGACGTAGAAGAGAGAAATGTCAAAGTTCAAGCAAACAAATAAACAAACAAAAAAGGGATATTTATTATCCTATATTATTAATTTCTATTTACAGGTTAAGTAACTTCAAAAATTAGATCATCAGGAAACAACCATGTATATTTTTTTTCATAAATTCCACTCGATTAAATCATATCCTTATAATTTAATGGGTTATGAATAACACATTTTATTTTAGACACTTGTCAGGAAGATGTTTATTTATATTGTACTCATTGAACAATAAATTCTAAAATTGTGGGACATGCTGCCATAACTAATTAGATGAGCTTATGTTTATGACCTTCTTAGGGACAGAAGATGAAAGTTTACATTTTAAGCTGGGAAACAGGATGACTTAGTTAATGTTAACTCATTGTATAATTTCTTTAAGGTTTAAAAGTTACAGAGTTTTGTGAATATTTGACTATCACTCTTTCACATTTTACCTGTGCACTGTATGATTTAGAAAAAAAGAGTATTTCTATATTTTGTCATATGAGGTAAAGGGATGAACACATCTGCTTCTATACTTGGATTAGGACTCCACAATACCTCTTCTTTGAGAGTTTTCAACATGCAAAAGAAAAACAAATCCCCAAAAAACTTATCACTACTGCAAACAGGACAGTTACATGATTTATTATACAAAGCTCCTTTCAGCATCACTGCAGGTATCCACCTTCATGCACTTCCTCCAGAAAGCCCCAACAAGATCATATTGTTTCACTCACAGAATAACAGCATCACCAAATCACAGAACTGCAGGGGCTACAAGGGATCTCTAGAGATCATTGAGTCCAATTCCCATGCTAAAGCAGGTTTCCTATGGCAGCTTGAACAGGTGGATGTCCAGATGTTTCTTGAATATTTTCAAAGAAGGAGACTCCACAACCTATCTGGACAGCCTGTTCCAGTTCTCACTCACCCCTATTGTAAACAAGTTTGTATTCTAGTTTGGAACTTCCTATATTTCAGTTTTTGGCCATTGCTCCTGGTTCTATCTCTACACTCCATTAAACAAAGTTCTGCCTTGCCCTATAGGTATTTATAAGCACTGATGAGATCATCTCTTGGTCTTGTCTTCTTCAGGCTGAACAGCCCCAGGTTGCTCAGCCTTTCTTCATAAGAGAGATGCTCCAGGCCCTTTATCATGTATGTGGCCCTCCACGTGACTCTCTCTAGAAGTTCCCTGTCTGTCTTGAACTGGGGAGCCCAGAACTGGACACAGTTATAAATGTGGCCCCACTCGGGCAGATTAGAGGGGGAGGATCTCCCCCTTCAACCTGCTGGCCACTCTCTTTTTAATGTACCCCAGGATATCATTGGCCTCCTTGGCCACAATGACACCCTGATGGCTCATGGACAACCTGCTGTCCATCAGAACACCCAGGTCCTTCTCTGCAGAGCTACTCTCCAGCAGGTCAGCTCTGAACCTGTACTTACGAGTGTGGTCATTTTTCCCCAGGAGCAGGACTCTACACTTACTTTTGCAGAACCTCATCAAGTTCTGCTCTTCCAAACTCTCCAATCTGACCATGTCTTGTTGAATGACAGCACAGCCTTCTGGTGTGTCAGCCACTCCTCTCACCTTTGTATCATCAGCAAACTTATCCACCTTGTTGCACTGTATATATGAAATGGAAATCTAAATGATTCGGGGAATAAATCTTTTATTTATGGTGCTTATTTTTCTTTGGCATAGGCAGTGCACACATTCAACTCAAGCACAGAAATCTGCACTACATAGTAAAAAAAAACAAAAACTGACGAAATAAAATATTGAATTCTTTCATTAAGTTACATGATAAAAAGTTCATCTCCATATACATCAAGAAGAAGAAAGGCATACAGACAACTGAGGTAACACTGTCCTGGCCATCCCAGAGATGTCACAGCAAATAAGCAACCTCACTCTCAGGGGACACCTAAAGAGGTTTGCATTTGTTTGTGCATGTGGGGTCACTGGAACTGATATGAGCCAGGACCTAATATACTAAATCTAACTGTACAATGTGTACAGCTGCTGGATGTACACGTGTTATCCCAGAAGGGGTTGGATCATGCAATTTTCTGTCACTATTTTATTTGTTAAAAAAAAAAACCCTCAAGTATCATAAACAAGTATAGAAAATACCTTTTCAAAACACATATTTAAAAGTAAAAATGCACTTTTCTTTCAAAATCATAGTGGCTAAGGATATTATATACTAATTATCATATAGAAGGGACTTTATTTTACAAGGAAAATTTTTGCTACTGCTGTTTCACTACTTCAATAGCCTAATTTTCTCACTTGTGAAACAGTCATCCAAAACAGACAAATGAAAACCATTACTTTTAGAAGGCATAATAATAATGATAATAATAATAAACTCCTGAAGCAATTAAGATATTTTTTTCTGTTCTGGTATCTATGCTATAGACCCTGAGCTATACTTTATGCATATTGGTTTTTTTTTGTTGTTGTTGTTTGTTTGTTTTGTTTTGTTTGCTTGCTTGTTTGTTTGTTTTTAATGATCCAGAATGGCAGAATATTGTAAGATTAAAGGCATTTATGAGGAAGAGGTTAGATGCTTCTCATGACCAGCCAGTGCTCTGAGTCTCAGGTCATGAAAATTTGCCAATGTGAAATTGTTCTCACTGGAAAGAAAATATTTGAACAACCCTGTAATCACAGAATCAAAGAATCACAGGGGTTGGAAGGGACCTCAAGAGAACATCAAGTCATATTAAAATCTCTGTGCTATTGAGAGGGAGGACAATGATCTGAGGAAGGTGAAAACCTCCAAGAAACCAGAACAAATACTCAATAAAGAAATCAGTGTTCCATTCAGCTCCTCTCTCAGCTTGGTGAAGACAAACATGAGCATCAGTTACAGTGTAAGGAAAGGAGAATACATGGTCTCATCCCTTCATCAGAGGCTATTAAATATTTCCAAGTTTCCAAATCTGTTACTAGACCAAATCTGATTGGTAACAGGAGTCTCCTTCTCCTCCAAACAGCTCAGCTCTCTTGTTCATTTTTACTAACAGCAAAGATTTATTTTCCTTCTTGTTCAACACCTCCACTGCCAACATATCCTGCTCCCTGGCCCTCCTCCACAATGGCTTCCTCATACTGATGAGATATTTTCCAGTACTTTTTATCCTTTGCCGTGACAGTGTTGAGGTAATCTGACAATGGAACAAATACATATTCATAAGTAATAATCAGAACTCAGGTCTGACAAAACATTAGCGCCTGTGTATACAACACTAAGATTTAAAAAGTGGAGTTATTCTATTCTGTGAATTTGTTCTGAAGGGCAAAGGAGATAATAAAATGAGGTGAATATTGAATACATTTCAGACATCTCCTGTTACTAAAACAATTACATATAATGTAATGGTAGCATTCAAATCACAAATTCCCTTTTAAATAAAATTGCATACTACCACAGTTATTTAAATCAGCCAGTTATTTTGCATATCTCTTGAGTGTTTTTATTGCATTTGTCTTGCATAGACATCATGTACAACTGTTTCTGAACTTTTTGTTTTACTATACGCAATGCCACAACAAATCTACTCTAGCAGCCTTTCATTTTTGCTTGAAAAACAGGGCCTTTAGACTATTTAAGATTAATAAAATTCTACATGATGAGAAAAAGTTATCAAATATTTTTTTACATAAAATATTTACAGAGTATCTTTGAAGATCTCTCTACAGATGTTAAGTTCTTAGCATTCATGAGTTACTGGTGTTCTGGTAACCACAAAGAAGGTTACACTGTTCTCATTTCCTTAGCTTAATAAGGGTCTGTTTAATCAAAGCCAAGAAGAGATTGAGACTGCTCTAAAAGGGAAAAAATATATATAGAGAGAAGTACTGAGCAGAGAATGTGTGGGTTTTTTGTTTTATCTCATCAGAGCCAACTCTCAAGGTGAAATTTGCAACAGCAATGGCTATTGAAAGCTTCCTTGATGAAGACTAAGTTAACTCTGAAATTCTGACAATTTATTTATGTTTTAAAATCTAGGATTTTATATAATCTTATATGCTATGAGAATTAGCATAAAAATAATTATAGTGTTCTATCAGTTCTAGGATGCAAATGTTACAGTTTCTTACTTAAGTCATCCTTGTAAAGAAGACTTCTGTCAACATTTTCTCACATAAAGTGTTATGTATTTTAATTTCAAATCTTTGTTTGCAAAAATAGTTTATCAGAAATTCTGAAATGGATTGTGATACTTCAGCCAAGTATGTCAATATCTACAATGCCTGTGAAAGACAGATACATTTGTGTGTATACACGTTTTTTATCATGCACTTTTAACGTGGTCTCACGTGTGAACCACTCCAATGCACAGTGTCACTTTCATCACCTACCATAGTTTGGAAGGACTCACTATAGTCTTTTTAGCAGAACACGGACTGCAGCTGTAGTAAAGGACAGTAAATGCCAGTCATCCCTCCGTTAGCTACTGCCTCACAAATGGAAGTTGAACAGAAACAATTTTTCTGAAGATGAGTTAGAATATATGTTACTACTTGTAATCACCTTGATCACATCACACTAACTGCTTCACTGCAAGGGAAGAGAATGAATAACCTGCTTCTGCCATTAGTAGCACAGGCCTCTTCGTTTGCAAAGATACTGTCAAGGGTCACAGCCTTCAATATTGTCATAATCTGTGCTAATACACTGTGACTAAAAAGAAGTTGCATTTGTCACTGGACAGCAACTGCAGTTGTCAGACGTGCAGGTTTTAGAAAAGGAATTTTAGAAATTATTTTACGCTTTAGAGTATAGTTAGGTTTTACTGCTGTCCCAATGACCACAATATAGCATTTCCTATATTCATTTTTTTTTTTTTTTTAAGCAAAAGAGAAAATTATTGTATGGAAAAATCTCAAAAAAAAGCCTACAAATTGAGTTTTATGAATACAATATGTGTTCCCACAAATATATGATATGTATTTGCAACCGATGCTTGTTAACAACATATGCACACTCAGTGACTTGATTTACATGCATTGATAGCTTTCCTGATAGAACCTGACTATGAATCAGCAGGGCTGCTATGAAGTTTTTTTTTATCGAACATATTTGATTATTATGTTTTCAATTTTTTTGACAGCAGAAAATTCTTGCAGACATTTTATGTGTGGTGTACTAGTTGATCCCTTTGCAAAGCACTTTCACAAAGACTTTGCATAAACCAGGGAAATGTTATTATGTCTTATCAGAGTTAACGACATTTCTCGTCTTCAATGAAACTACCCCTCAGACAAAAAACACAACCAAAAGCTGCATGATTATTGCTTAATTTTCTATGTGCATTTCTGTTCTGGAGATATTTGTAAGTATTTGAATATTAATAGTTATCTGTGTAGTCATTACATTTGTAAACGGTAATTTCCTAATCATACCTCTTCCTATGTTCATGCATGGAAATGGAGAAACAAAAATTATAAAAAAAAATCTGTCAAATTGAGATGGACAAATATTACTAGAGGAGCAAAAGATTGTCTGTCTTCAAATATGCCAGACTCATTACACATCTACACTGCAGCTTGAGTGTAAAAGGTGCATGGTGATGCCATTGACAAATTAGACCTGTCAACAACTACAAAGAGAGGAAAATGGAAGGGATTTCACTGCATAATAAAACAATATACTTTCTTCTCCAAAGTGAAATTACATAGAAACCTTGTGTGTGGTTCAAAGCAAACATATGTAAACAGAATATAGAAACAGTCCTCAGAGAGAACCTCTTAATAACAATAGTGTTGTGAACACAAAACTGCAGCTTCTGTACAAGAGCCAATAACTCTCTTTCTTTTCCTCCAGATCCAGTGAAGCAGAATACCTCACTGCCTGTACAGTCTTGCCATTCTATGCTAGGAAAAAAACATATATTACCTGACAGAGCACCAGATTCCCTAGTGCCAACCTTCAATGTAATTATACGGACAGAAAGGAATTTGAAAAGACTGATGTGTCAGTAGCCATCAAGATCATTAAATCCAATCCCTATGAACAAAATGTTGAGTCATTTTCAGGAGGCTAAAATTGAATGGCTCCCAGTTTTATAAAATGCAGTTTGAATCAGCACCCAGTCTAACTTTACTTATCACGTACAGAGCCTGCTTTTATAAAAATGAGAGCTGAAGAAACGGGTTTGAGGCCCTGGCAAAGAAAAGATTCTGGAGCTGCAGCCTACAAGCTGAGGAGTTATTTGCTGGGTTTGCTCTATTTACATCCCATGCTTCGATGTGCTCATTTGGTTGCAAAGGTCCCAGGTGCACATTAGTTTGATCTCTGGACCTTATAACGAACCCACAAGCATCTTCTAGAAGAAATTAAAGTCTGATTCTGATTCCTGCTTTTGACATTTCCAAAACTAATGTAAATCCATTACTGATGAAGATAAGGTCATGAAAACGTTTTGACACTTGACTCCAGTTTAACACTGATATTACTCCAGTATATGGACTTTAGGAACATTGGAATTATTATTTTTTTTTTATTTATTGACATGCATATAAGATTTCTGACCCTATTTAAAATCAAATTTAAGTAGTTAACAAAAAAAAAAAAAGAATTATGCACAAAATTTAATTGAAAGCATTCGAGAACCTACTTGCACTTAATCACTGAACCAATTATATGCAATTGTAAATCTGAGAACATATAGGTTTTATGTAAGTGAAAACCAGAACCTCTGAGTAACACAGATCAGTAGATCACAAAAGATTTCAAATACTTTTTCTATACATAGCAATGGCAGAATGCAGGTATATTTTCTGAAATGTGATAAAGAAGGCACTAATAATCAATTACATTTTAAAGATCACATTTTCTTACGCCCTCTCATACTGTTTTGCTGCAGTTGCCTTTCAGAAGTTTGAAGGAGAATAAGCCTGAATACATCTGAATGGATGGCTTCCTATTAGCCTAACCAAGATTTCACAGTTCTCAGCTTGCAATCTGTAGACTCATATAAGTGCATGCCTAACTTGAAAAGAATCTCTCAAAAAAGCCTGTAGAAGAATCTGAGAGTTGAGTCAGCATAATAAAAGCAATATACGCAGATTTTATTTGAGGCCGCAAATGCTCTGACTTATTCATGTCTCCCTTCTAGCATGTGCATACAATAAAAAAAGGAAAGGTCTATTATCAGATCTTGCTTTCTTTTTCTTCTTGATACAAATAAATTAAATGTAGTAACAAATAAACAATCAAAAAGGCCTAAAATCAAAGCTAGATTGCCTTTCCTTCCTGTAGTACACTTATCCTTCATACAGGAAACTAAGATTCTACCAGAACAAGAGATGTTTCTTGGATTTTAATCTATGAATGAACATAACAAAATTGATGGTTACAAGTAAAAAATCAAAGAATGCATCTCATTTCTGATATTTTTCTGATTAGTTTGTGTCCAAACCTTTGATCTATTTAAACTTGCAATGAACTAATGAGATGGTTTTCCCAATTTACAAGCTCTAAGAAGCTCAGAGATTTCATCTGAGTTATGGAATGTAGGAATTTCCAGCCATATTATGATCCTATACTACAGTTAGCTCACGCTCTTCAATCTCTGAGTTGGAGGATAGCTTCTATGGAAAGGAAGCACAAACACGTGCCTCAGAGGGCAAATGAAGATGCAGCTAAAGATGCTGAATAGCCTCTCAAAAATCTCAGGAAGTGTTGAAAAAAGAAGTTGGTCATATGTAACCCAGGTTCAAGGTATATTTTCTGGTGTGAACAAAGAACAAATTGAAGAAAGTAGAATTTCTCCAGAATTAAAAATGTGCAAGAGCACAATTAAATTTGTTCCCAAAATTAATAATGTAAATACAGCTTTCATTTTAAATCCAGACAGTTAAGCTTATTAAGTGCTCCAGTCTTTTTATTCACATAAAGTAGCATTATACAGTAACATAAATTAGGTCAAGAAAGCCTGGTCAAACCTCATATACTACAGGACATTACATTTCAACAATGTGTTTCTCCCTTAAGCTTAATAACTTGTAGACAGTTTTCTCCAGAAAGTAATAGTCTTCAGTAATAAGAGCACAGTGCTTAATGCTGGAATTTGTTTGCTGCTAGCTCGTAAATGCTGAATCTTTTTATACCTTTCTACCTTATATTGTCTTTCACTATATATTTCTCTTTGTGAAAGGCTATTCATATGGTGAACACTTCATTCATTTATTATTTTTTTAGAAAACTGAACTGCTAAGCTGAATTTGGATGCATACATACACACACAAACACAAGTATATATATATAATTGATGCGAATAAGTACCATCAAGAATCAGTAAAGCCAAAGAAGATTAAAGATGATCAATTTCTGACTATGGTGTAGAAGAAATACTGATTTAGACATTATCATCTTTTCTAAAAAAAAGAAAAGAAAAACAAGGAAAGCAGCTTCGGCTATACAGCCTCTTACACTGATCTCTCAAGGCCCTACTCTTGCCCATCTTTCAGCACTCTATAACTAAATCTAGTGAATTAGCATTTTGTTAAATTGGAACCTTACCACAAAAGTTTCAGGAAATTGTTTTTCCTTAGAGGCACAAAATTTATGTAAGAATAGAGCTAGTAAGTTTCTAAAAATAAAATTAGCCAAGGCCTTTTCTATGTTTTTAAGTGTTATGATATTATGGAGAAGAGAATAGAGAAGTCTCTTAAATAAAGTGATAAAACAAGTGTGCTTTTTTCCCCCCTCTGACACAAAGAAGAACTAGTGGTATTAATCTTGTATACTACGTAATAGTAACCTAATTTCTGAAACAAAGTTTGAAATGAACATAATAAACACTAAAGGTCAAGTTTTCATTTCTATTTTGTTCTCTTTTGTCATAGTCATTTAAGACTATTTATTGCCACATGCTGTTTATATTCCCTTGGGCAATCTTGGATAACCTGTACAGAATACTACAGCTTCCTATACTGGTACTGAATTTTACTCACTCAATCTTTCAGCTTAAGCATAGAGTTATCTGAATTCCCAAATATCTTCTTTTCCCAGACACAGTTAAGGTAAAACTAAATAAATAAATAATTTTTTAAAACAGGTCTTTTTTTGTGTGTGCGTCTTATAATACAACCAAAACTAACATTTTTAAAGTGTAAGTTCTCCTCTCATTGTAACACAAATATTCCATAATTCCCAGGGCTGATTATATATTTTTAAATATATAACTTTATTGCAATGTATTTTCTTTCAGAGATTTTAGCTAATTTAATCTGCCATTCAAATTCCTCATGAGGCTTGATACAATTTACCCACATGACAGATTGCACTGTGGTTTTGATTATGACAAACTCGGTGTTTAACAAAATAACTTTCTATTTACAAACTGTCTGCTTACAGCAAAAAATACTTGTCAAATACTTTGACTGAATGAGGAATTATCTCTTCTTTCTATAGCATGCATTAGCAGGAAGCTCCTTCATGACTCCCGACACTTCCTTTGACGACATTCTTTTGGCTAATTCCCAAGTATATAACATATATATCACATCAGTAAGTACATCCAAAATCCATAACATCCTCTATAACTTCAGTAAGTGTTTATTGTTCCAAGGAGATGTATCTCAGAGTCACGAGGGAATTGGTTGATCTAATCACCAAGACACTTTGATGATACTTGAGGTCATGGCAGCCACGTGAAGGTGAGTGTAAAAAAGGCAGTACTGCACCCATTTTTAAGAAAACTAGGAAGGATAATCCCCAGAACTACTGATTTGTCAATCTCACTTCTGTGCCGGGAAAGATCACAGAGCAGATGATCCTGGAAACTATGCTGAGGCACATGGAAAAGAAGGAGGTGATAGGGAACAAGCAGTACAGCTTCATCAACGATAAGTCCTGACTGACCAACTCAGTGGCCTTTTATAATGGCATAACTGTAACAATGGACAAGGGAAAAGCAACTGATGTCATCTAACTGGACTTCAGGACTTTGGAATGTTCCCCTGTAGCATCCTTCTCTCCAAATTGTAAAGATAAGGATTTGACAGGTGGACTGTTTGATGGATGAGGAAGTGGTTATGAGTCTGTACCCAGAGAGTGCTGTTCAATGTCTCAGTGTCTGGATGGAGATCAGTGATGAGCAGAGACCCTCAGAGGTCAGTACTGGGACTGATGCTCTTTAACATCTTAATCACTTACATAGACAGTGGGATCTAGTGCACCCTCTGAAAGTTAGTGGATGACACCAAGCTATGTGATGCACTTAAGGGACAGGATGCCATTCAGAGAAATCCAGACAGGCTCAAACAAGTGGTCCCAGTTGAACCTCATAAGTTTCTGCAAATCTAAGTGTAAGGTCTGGCACCTGGATCGTGTCAATGCCTACTATCAACACAAGCTGTTGGATATAAGGCCAGTACGTTGAGAAAGGTGATCCTGCCCTTCTGTTCTGCATTGGTAAGACTTCACCTGAGTACTGTGTCCTCAGTACAGGAGAGACCTGTTGAACCTTATGAAGCAAATTCAGAAGAGGGCCACAAAAATGATCCAAGGGATAGAACACATCTCCTACCAGAACAGTTTGAGAGAGCTGGGGCTGTTCAGCCTGGAGAAGGGATGACCATACTGTGGCCTTCCAGTAGCTAAACAGAGCTGTAGGAAGGAAAGGGACAGACTCTTTAGGAAGGTCTGTGGTGATAGAAATGGATTCAAACTAAAAAAGGGGAGATTTAGACTGAATATAAGTAAGAAATTTTTTTACAGTAAGAGTGGTGATGCACTGGAACAGGTTGCCCAGAGAGGTGCTGGAAGGAAGCCTCATTTCTAACATCATACAAGGTCTGATGGGACTCTGAACTACCTGATCTAGTTGTAGGTGTCCCTGTTCATTGCAGGGGAGGTGGATTAAATGACCTTAAAGGGTCCTTTCCACCTCAAATGATTCTTTGATTCTGATTCTCTATGAAACAAAGAGGTAGGTCATTCCCTGTGTAGTCACAGCACCCTATGTGTACTTCAAGACAATCTGCAATGCTACTTCTTTCTGTCACTGCTCTTGCCTCTGATTTTCTCAAGAACCTTTACTCAAGAAGTTGACTTAGCTTATTGTACTCCTGTATCAACAAAACTTGCCTCAGAGCTGAAGAATACTACATATGATTCTGACAAATGCCTGGTCCTGTTTTTTGTTTGTTTTGCTCACATTATGTATTCTTCTTGGTATCTTTGTTTCTCTCAAAGATTTTCATTCATTTCTCAAGTGAGCCTTTTTTTAACCATCTTCTCTTAAAAGTTTCTTATCAGACAGGAAGGGTCAAATTTCAACAACAAATGGACACAGCTCTAATTTAAGATCAGAGCTCCGCTCACCCTCATCACTTTTTCTGATACAGATGCTTTGCTTTCGTTCATTCTTTCATTCTCCTTTATCTGCTCCTTAATGTCGAAAGGGGGATGTCCTCTTATCTCTCTCATTAATCATCTCTGACACAGCTAGAAGCCTTATCTATGGCAATCTTTCTCTAGCATGCTATAAGCTGGGCTCACCTCATCAGAGAAGAGGACATGGAGTCTTTGACATTTTGCTTTACACACACAGTCTAGGTGCACTCTTTTGCTCTTTCTCTGTTTTATAGGTGGAGTCCTCAGTAACTTGTAACCTACATAGCCTCCGTGTGACAATAAGATTAAAGAACATCAGCTTTAAATGTGACAGACAGGGAAAGTTTTCCCACTGCTGTGTGATGACAATGACTGCTACGACTCCTATAATGAAATTTATCAAGCTTTTCTCAAAGTAATTTCAAAAAAATCTTACTGCATCTTTGAATGCTCTTGCTATTACATATATATATATATATACATTTCTTAAAGACAACTAAATAATGTGTACTAAAAATGTTATTAGATATCATCTATACAGATGCTCATGTATATATGCATCCATATCTCACTGTAAGCTTGACACCTTCAAACAGCTTTACAAACATAAAATGATTTTTTTGGGGGGTTGAAATGTTACTCAATATCTGCTCCTTAAAACATCATTAGTAATTAAAATTTGGTACAAAAGTTTTGGATTATCAAAAGAATGTATACATCTGTAACACATACTGAATGGATGAAAATGTCACTAATCTATGAAACACAGGGACATGAGTTAACTTGTAGCAAAGGATAAAACAGCTGTCTTAATACTACTTACTAAATTAAAGAAAATACTGCGTATCTATAATGTAAATTTGATTTTCTTCACCATTTTACTTTGTTCATGCTGCAGGATACCACTACAGAATTGGTTAAGTAGTTTGAATGTTTGTAGCTACAAAAGCAAAATGTCCCTGGGTGGCACAGAATATTCACTGCAAAGCTACAGACAACGTTTATTACCCAACAGTGTTTCAGGGTTAATATTTATAGACTTAAAAAAGAAGCATATGGTATCATCAAGATGTCTTTCATATTACAGACATGCTGCTCTTTGTTTAGTATCACTAATTGACTATTAAAACAAAACACATTTTCAGATGATTTTGAAAAATAGCATTTTTTTTTTCAAAATAGTGTTATGTTCATAATTATTCTTCCCAGAAGATAATCCTCTGCCAGAAGGAGGTATAAGATCAACAACACTGAGAACTTTTCCCTGTGTTCATCAAAAATAAAGAAAATAAGGAAAATTATCTACATTTAAAGAAGTTCTATAACAGTCATATCCAATATCGAAACATTATGAAATAATAAAATGAAAGCACTCAGAAATAATTTATAATCTTTATCAGTGCTGTTGCTGCACTGTAGTTTTAATCAGAATTCAGCCACAGACCACAGTGTGTGAAATGCAATACAAACAAACAAACAAACAAACAAACGTACAAAGCAGTATCTTCTAAGAGACTGAGCTCTTGAAGGGAGTGCCAGTATAAACCAGTGACATTTAAGATCTTGGTGACTGAAGGTAATCCACACCAAGTGTGTAAAGACACAAGATAACTGTGTGTCGGCTAATCCTGAAAGATGAAAACAAGATGCAGATCCCTTCAGCTAGCTCTCGTTGAAATGCTCTGAACCTAGAAGCCAGATGTGTCCACACTACACTAAGCAGAAACTACCCCAACACTGCAATGCTTCCTGAGAGATACTGCCATGTCTACACAAGCTTGTGTTGAGGGGATTAACTGACTCAGATTGCTCTTAGCTAAAGATCAGCAGCTATTTAAGTGAATCTCTTGTGTATGCACTGGAGGGAAGCTGCAACGCTTGCTCAGCCCATTAATTAGCCTCCCTAGTGGCACTGGAATGGACTACAATGAAAAGTAACTTCTGGAAACACAGCAATCCACTTTTGCATGGTTAGCGGACCACAAATTTGTAATCATTCCCGACAGACAGAGAATGCATAGGGTCACCTGTCTTCAGCAGCCCTGAGTAAACACATCTGGACATTTAGAAAATGATATTGTTCACATATCCATAACTGACTTATAATGGGAAAACAAACAAACAAACAAAAGCAACAACAACAACAACAACAAAACCAACCTCCTTCAAGAAATCTACTGTTATGCACTAAAATAGGAAATACACTATTTTTATATAAATTTAAATGTAAAGGTATAGTATTAAAAGCATTCCTAAAAGTATAAACAAGTAAAGTTTAGAGATTTTTCCATATGCATGCTTTTTTCAGGAAATATCCTTAGATTAATTAACAGCTGGCTTATTAAATGTTTCTCATTTTAGTGTTACAGGATATGCAAGATTGATGGAAATTAATATCAAATAACTATTAATTATGGCATTTACACATGTATATTGTCTGTAACGTGGCATACTTTTTTGGTGCACCTTAAAAAAGATCTTTTTTGTGTGTTGTTCTTGTAGAATTTTGAAAGACAGAAACCCAACCTTAAAAATGGCACTAGAAAAGAGTACAAGCTATGAATCTTTTCATGATAACACATCATAATCTTTCTGATGACAGTCGAAAAAGTGCAGAACCCTTAAATTAATATGACTAGGAGACCATACTTACACAAACAAAGAACAAGCAAATAAACAAGCAACAACAAAACATCTCTTGCTATTCTGTGTTGGCAAAGGAAGGGAAGGAATAAGACTGTAACTCACACCAGAATTATGGCTGCTGATTTCTAAAATATATCACACGGTAGGAATCTGAGAACTATATTTATCTCCTTGAATGAAAAAAGGACATAGTGTATAACAAAAAGTTCTGAGTCATTACGGACCTATCAAAATGTCATTAAGAACTGCAATGCAAATAAAAAATATAGCCCATGAGTATTGCATAACTCCTCATGGACCATATTAAATGTAAAAATAATGCTGAACAGAGATACAGAATCTAAAACTCCGGTTTCCTACCAAAGACATAGCAAAAGAAATATATTTATGCTGCCTAAGCCCTGTTAATCATGAGTCAATGCATTTCTGAAGTCTTTGTGTTTTCCCTAACTAACTGAAGTGCTGTCAGTTCCTAACTTATATTTCAGAACTAGCATCATTTAGAAAGTATGCAGTCATTTCGAAATGTAGTGACCTATGGCATACTGAATAATGAACATTTTGACCTTTGGTCTACTAAATAATACATCCTTTGTGTAATGCTTTTGGACAGTGTCTCCAAAAATGATGTATACAAAGGCATGAGTTTAAACCCAGAAAACAAAGAGACTTTTAAAATAAAAGCTGTTATTATGGAGTCTATCAAATAAGTAAGAAAAGGAAGGGGACAAGCACCATGTAATGGGGAAGAGTTGCTATAGGCTTTATTGTCTATAGTACAGCCATATTCTAATATATGATAAGCAATTTACCAAACTGAGGTAGATAGGAATGAATGTGATATATTCATAACAAGAATAATATGTCATAGGAATCTAAGATTCAGACTTCACTTCTGAACTATTGTAACATATGCCTCAGCTACAGGAACAGAGTTCAGGAGTCCTGAGTTTCAATAGGTCAGACAAAACTTTCTGTTGAATTAATATTTTTGACAAAGCAGTATTTATTTGACTGACGCTTTCTGGCAATAAAATCCTGTACAATATTAGCAGCATGCCTTTAAGAGTCTTGCATTAATTGAAACACTTCAGTCTTTCTCTGAAATGACACACACTAGTCAGTTGGCAGGGATGGACCAAAATAACAAGGTACAGTTGGAAGGAGATGTCCTCACAACTCTTTTCCCTCAGTCAGCCTGGTTCAGCTGTGAGAGTCACATACAGACTCTGCTACAGCACCATTCCCACATGCTTCTGTCTCTAAGAAAATGCTCTACAATCTGACAGAACCTTCAAATAGTTGTCTCATCAAAACTAGATGACTGCCCAGCAAAACTGTTTCTATCAGGCTTATCTCAGATGATCCTCTTAAGTGCCCATGAGTATCCTGGTTTGCACAGAGCCATACTCCCAGTTGGGGCTGCTCTCAGAAATTCTTTTATAGACAGGGTTTTACACAGCCTGACCCTTGGCTTTATCAATTTTGGTTTCCTTAATTTCTCATGTGAAATAGCTGTGCAGGAAAATCAATATGAAGTGCAAAGATATGACAGTAGGATCAAGAAATTCTGCTTTATATGATTGAAACACAGCATATACAATACGTCCTCTATATAGCTGTGCAAATGGAATCCCAATCTTCCCTAATAGGTGGAAAGGAGTCATATATAGTTGAAATATATTTTTGTCCCTTTATTTCTCCAGTGCTACACTGATTTTGTTTCTTAAAGTATTCAATTTTGATGTTTAGTAATGTCAATGTAAAAAGTTTACAATGCTATTTTTTGGGTTTTCAAATGTGCTTGCTGGTATTAATGAAAAAAAATAACATCATATGGAGCATGCTGTACACATCAGTAAGATTTCAGTGCAGTATCAGAAGTCTTTTAACAAGAATCATATTTCCCAGTAAATGACAGTGAGTGAAAAATTCATTTAATGCTTGAGTCGTCTAAGCAAATTAACCATTTCTTCTGTGTATAAAACATGACTTACTTTAAGCCATAAATATCTCATTAGAAATATAATGGAGAGTCTAGAAATTGAAATGCAAACTCACATTTACAGATACCTCTGACACCTTACCATACCCATGTCAGAAAACCAATTCAGCAATATCAAGGTCTGTCAGTGTAATAGAATTACTGTATGGAAATGTACTCTGAGTATTACGTGACCAGTAGCTAACCATCAATGTGACTAAGTCCATTAATTTGGGAGCAATCAAAGAAACCCTGAAAAACACCTGCGCTTTTGTGTGAAAATGTGATTCTGTAACAATGAAATTATGCTTGTACTGGATTCCCTGAGTGGTGAAACCACAGAGAGATGTTAGGAAGATCAAGCCTTTCATGTGAACAAGCCACGTAATGACACGGGACACCGGGCACTCTGCCAGTGGTGGGTTTCCAAAATTAAATTATTCTGTGTCAGTATATCATGCAATCATATAGCATGACAATTCTCAAAGAAAACAGAAAGAAAACTAAACTCCGATTACAAAAAGGAGCACGAGAGAAAGCAGTGACTCAGGCTGACAGTCATGTTTTTTTGTCTCACAGTCTCTGTACTCCTTTTTTCAAGTGCACCACTCAGGAGGGTGGGGAAGGGCAATCAGCATCTTGCTCTGTTGTGTCTTCTCCCCCTCAGCTAGCAGAAGTGACAGATAGGCCATAACAGCACATTGCAGCATGCTAAAAGGTAAATGATGCTCATTGTGTACAAAAAAAAACAGGCGGATACTTTCTGTGTTTCCACAAAGCAAAATTCCTGGCGGACCCACAAGACCTGCTCCACACTAGCCTGATCCAGCCTCTAGCAGGCACAACATGGTGCCTAAACAGTGAAGGGGCATTCAGAATCTGATACAAGCACTTTATTTCACTGAAGGTAATGTGAATATCTAATTCATAAAGAGATAAGGAGGTGAAAAATCCTCACGTTTTTGAGTGAATGTTTCACTCAAAAGGTACTACTGTATACTCGCTGTAAGCCAGTCCACACTAGGGAAACAACATCTGAATCCTGATGAAGAAACTGTATTTGAACAGCTTGATTGCTATCATGCACAAGCACTGGGAGTTTGGCTTTCAATATTAGCAAAGTCTGTTGTGCTCTGCTTCATGAATATAAACAATTTCCCCGTGAACACACTGTGCAAGCTGTAGATATGGCATTCTGATACTTCCATACGTCACACTGTAGATATGGCACCTCCTTTCAGCTCTTAGTGCTTTTGAATGATTCAGTCCAAGTCTTTGATGGTGAGAATAACAATTGCACATGATTTTGAAGAAAGTGAGGAACGTAAAGATTTTTCAACACCCTAATGAATATCTAAGTATTCTTGCCTAAATATCTTGTGAAACCTGTACATCTCTACAGGACAAAAAAACTAAAAGAAAAAAAAAAAAACAGGCATTTCTCTGTTAGCTACAAAACTGTTCTGCAATACTCTGGATGTTCATATTCCTGATACAGAGAGTAGGACTTCAAAGTTTTGTCAGCTACCTATAAACATTCTTCAAAAAGGCTGCATAAAAAAACTTTCTTAAAAGACTCAAACAACCTGAAAACAAGATGCCTTTATTGCCTGAGTTGTAGGATCGATAATTCACTGTTACGTATTGAACCCCTGGATCACCTTTCCTTTTTCTGTGATTTTTACTTACTTTTTTTTTTAACTTCTTGCTTTAATTGACTTCTGCCGCTTTCCCCTTTTATAAGACTTACTGCTGGGAGGGTTTTAAACCCATCACCTCGTCCATTCTGTTGGGTCAGTGCCAGCTAGCCTACCCTGGAGCCTATTTTTGTTCCCTCTACTTATTTTCCTGAAAATTGCTTCATTCTTTCTCTAGATTAACTGAGTAGTTTTAGTGCTTCCTAAATAAAATAAAATATTTCCATCTCTTATCTACATATTATTAAAAAAATAATAATAAAACAATATAACATCATGTTAACAAAAATTCAAATTATACAAAGCCATGTGTGACACCTTGTGTTTTATTAAACTGATCAAACAAACTCTATGAAGTAGTTATCAATGTATTTAATTTATTTTGCACCTATTCTTCATAGAGCAAACAAATATCCATTAGTATGTGCATCTCTGTGCTTTCTAAAAAAATATCCTACAGGCATTACATAAAAAGATTTTGAATGTGCTATGTTGCCCCAGCACCTTCAAAAAGCAAAATAATCAGTGATTTACAGACTGAGAGAATCTGAAGAAATTCCACAGAATACACAGAAGAACAAACAATGGCACAAAAGGTTGACAATGATGTATCAGTCAAGACATTTTTTTTCTCCATAGACAAGGTAAAACCATTTTTCTTGTAAATAGGAATTTCATCATATTACTGGTCAACCTGGCGATATCACCCTAGCCTCGATAAAAAGTCTATAATATACCTGAAGAATAAGTATCAAACACTAAATCATAGTCCGTTCGTGGGAGCAGATATGAACTATAAGGCAATGAAACATTTCCCAATTTCCCATTTCTAGATCTTTGAAACAAAGCAGATTTGCGTTGCTTTGCTGGTTAAGAATTTTTTTTAATCTATCTTTACAGCTGTGGTAAGTTTCCAGCAACTCAAGTTTCACGGAAAAGATGCAGAAAAAAAAGTTTTAAAAAAGTCACTCAACTTTACTTATCAAGTAAACATCCATAAGCTGAAAAAGTTGATATTTGAGTAAGCATTATGATAGATCAAGGTTGTGATTAATCAAAGTTCCAGGTTTGGATAATCATCTCAAATTTTCATGCTCATCAAAATCCCTTGAACCTTAATATTAATCTTGAAATGAGAAACTTAAGTGGCATATTTTTGTTCATTTCCCAGTGAGTCAGAAACAGGACCTTTCATCAGCAATTTTTAGGAAAGAAAAACTGATCAAACAAAGAAACAAACAGAGAAAGGAAAAGTCACACCCACAGGAATTATGCTATCTGTAAAAATTGTGAGGAAGATAAAATGGGATGTATCTGCCCTTTTATTTCTGTCCATTTCTTGGAGAAATGTCTTAGTTATAAAATTAGCAACAACTGGTGTTCCTAATCTGTTTGTGAGCCAACAGTGGTGAGACTTAGCTTAAACAATCAAGATGGACAAGGTAAATACTCCTTGGAACAGACAAAAGTAGTATCTCTAGAAATTGCATGCTGTTGCCATATACAATAGTTCTGAAAAAAATGAAAAGCTTCCCTATATATATTTAAAAAGTTTCCCCTATTTATTTCACTTTCAATGTATATTAGTATTTTAGGTTAGATATATAACTCAAAACAAAAAAGCATAATGGTTTCAGAAAATGATACGTGATACAAAATGATATCTCTTTTCAAAAGTTGGCAAAATATCAAAGTTATATAACACCTGAAATCCAATTTTGCATTGGATTTAATTAAAATTTCATCAGTTTTAAGTTAATATACCACTAGAATGCATTAATTTGTTTTTGTGTTGAACATTATACATGTTTAAAATTGGATGAGGTCTTCATCTACCATACAAAAATAAATGAGAGTAGACTCTCTGAAATTCTATCATAATAGCATTAAGGTTAACAGGTAAATTGGTGGTTTTTAAACATAATAAGAGAGCTCTAAGTTTATGGTAGGTCCATGGAAAAATATTCAAAACTAAACTTTTAGTTAGTTTTGTTTAGGTCACTGGGTAAAGGACAAAACCTTTCTATTTTTGGTATACAGAAAATGACAATAGAGAATGCAGTGGCCCTAAAGGAAAAATGGCCCAGTCGATTTCTGCTCAGTTCTTTACTTCCTCAGTACAAACACAGCTATAATTTAAGTGTCAAGTAAAATTATGCTAGACAGGTTTTCCATGTCCTTGTTTGTTCACATCAGAAAATTGGCATGTTTTTTTTTTCCAGTTCAGCTGAAAAGAAACAAGCAACCTGAACTAAGGGACTCAGGTTTGAAAGGATGACAGTAAATGAAAGAGAAGTCTGAGCAGTACTTTTCTGCACTGTACTTAACTGTAAATACCTTGAAAAAAAATACACCTATTTAGGGATAAAGAACTTCTACAGACTGACCAACAACTACAACCTGAATCTTTTCATGAGAGAAAACAAGACCTAAACATTTTAATTTGACCCCCTTTGTTTTTGTTTTCTGTTTTTATTTTTATTTTTCTAAAATAGCTGTGATATTTTATTTTTTATTCTGTCCCTTATTCCTACAGACACGCAGTAGAAACTAGATAGATAAAACATATTGTTTCTCATTTCACCTTGAAGCAACCATTTTTGCAGAATTCTTACACATTATAGTTTTGAGATGTTTCTTACAAAGAAGTGAAACTTTAATGAACTGTCATCTAACTTTAATAATTATTCTCTAAGGTAAGTGACCAATCTTTCTCTTTTCTCTAACAAATTTACTTTCACTCATGTTTTCAGAACAGCCTAAAAGGAAATCAGTTGAGTTTCAAGGCTTGAAGGTATCCAAGTAGCAGTAATTTAGCACCATCCTCTTGATGGATATTTCAGACATAAGGGACAAATGGAAGACACAGCTAGAAGCATCTAGGTATATGTAGAAATTAATCCAGGAGAGCTGGAGGTGAGGAAACCTAGGATTAGAAAGAAACATAAATTTCTACTTCCCATCTCTCTATCAAGGGACCTTTTTGCCCCTTTTCTCTCCAGTAGCACACAAGCAATGACTCTGAAATAAAATTTATCTCAAAAAAATCAGACACGTCCTTAAGAAAATGAATCCCTGATTGCTCTTATTTCCATAGTAAGCCTCAGATAGAAAAATGCAAAATCCAAGTGATATAACTTAGAAGACTACTGCAGAGTTTTCAGTAAGTACATTAAAGAGGGAGTGGATGAAATCCTACTCTCAAAAGGTTCTGTCTATTCATTAGCACCATTACTTTCGGTTCCCTAATGTCAGAATCTTCAAAAGATAAAATTTTACTAATCTCAAGATCAGAATTCCCATCTACTTCCTCCCTGTGACCCATATCAGATAAAAATAATCTATGAAAACAAATACGTTTTGATGTGCACACTTTGCCTGACCTTTAGGGAAAGAAAAGTGTTATTCACCATAAATACACTCAGTGATCAACAAATTTTTTTACTTGGCCAGTGTTTTTTGTTTGTTACTATTCAAAAATGACTTGGATCCTAGGTAAAACATTATCTGTAAAGGACTTTTAATATTATTTCAGTAATGAATATATTTTACATATAGACAACATTAGTTCATAGTCACATTAAGTCAAACAATATTTTTTATTACCTGCACTTTGGTGGAGTGATTCTTTCTCAATAAAATACTGAAAAATATTAAATATTCTCACTCAAATATAGATAGATATCTCCTATATGAGTTCAAATTTGTTGTACAGAAGTGTCATTCCTCCATATTTTTAATGGAAAAATAGCAGACTATCAAGAAAAACTACAATATTTTACATCCATAAATATCCTATCCCTGCACCAGTAACTTAGGAGGAACACTATCTACATTAGACAGTTACAAAGTAGTTGTGAGGGAAGTTTCCTCTTAAATTTGCAAATCCGGAGGAAGTCTTATTTATATCTTATCATCTGATTTACATACATCAAAATTAACAGTATTACTTCTTAACATCAGATAGGTTTTCATTCTATTTAAATGATCATTCCTTTTCCAAAAATTCCTGATTAGACACACTGGCCGTGAACTGCATCTTCTGTGGGAAACATGCTTTAAAAAGTCTGTGGACAAGTATATGTAACTATGTAGAAGTTATTCCTGTTAACTCCAATAAACTTCAGCATTATACAAGGGTTACTCTGAAAGTAATGCCTCCTATTTTATGATGTTGGCTTGCAACATCAGAGGCAGATGTTGGTGGTATGGCAGCAGAGGCTGAACATTCCCAACAATATGCCATTACATGATGTTGTCGTGTGACAGATAGCAGCAGAGGGGCAGTCTGACACACTGGTCTGACATGGAAGTGCGCATGAAGCAAAGGGATGGAACTGAATTCCTCCACGTGAAAAAAATGGAACTCACTGACATTCACTAACACTTGCTGAACATTTATGGAGACCAGGCAGTGGATGTGAGGACAGTGATGTGATTAGTGGTGCGTTTCAGCAGTGGTGACAGCAACAGTGGGTCACCTCCAATGATGCAGGCTGTTACAAATGCAGCACACATATTCTTGTTCGTTGCTGATGAAAATGTTTAGCTTACAGTAGTGACTGTGTTGAAAAAAAAGTGTTTTGTAGTTACAAATTTGCTTTATCAAACAGTATTATTGTGCTCTTTCCACCTGTTGTCATTTCAACGGAAATAAATACCAGGCATTACTTTGAGAGCAATCAATGTACAATTGATTAGACTAGGCTATTTGAAGAAAATCATTTACACATCAGGTGAGATATGACATTTATTTTCTTGCCTTTAAAAGTACATTAGCTCACAGAGTGTAGTTATAAAATGAACTGTTTATGTTTTTCTGAGAGCAAGACTGTACAATGTTTGCAGATGAAATTCTTCCAGAAGTCCTCCAGGCTTTTATTTTTGCTTACTTACAGCAAAAAATATTTAAGTTTAGTATCAGTCTATCTTTGGCAATTTAGGAGTGAGGAGTTTTATGTTAGTTACTCAGAAGAAAGATTAAAAACAAAAAACAAACAAACAAACAAAAAAAACCACCTGTTGCATACAGAAAATAATCCTTTGATTAAAAATAGGACATGAAAAAGATGAAACTAAGCAATGAAACAAAATCCACAATTGCCTTTTAAAATACCCAAGAGCAAGACTCCCTGGAGCTATGTTACACTTGTGCACTACCTAGCTGTAGACCTTATTTTCCTATTCTTTCTGTTTTGCTTTATTTTCCTTTTTGTAAATCTGAATTTTAGCTCAATTCCTCTCTGTTTGCTTAAAGTACACACTTAGGATTAAGCAGATCTTCCAAAAAGCTACATAATAGTAACTGCCTTTGATTAAGATGTATTTTAGTCACATTTCTTCCATTCTAAACATTAGCAAAAATATTCAACTAGTTGGTTAATTCTAATCTACTACTTCATAGAGTTAATGAATTATTCATAGGTTCATGCAGCTGCTGAAGTACTGCAAAAGTTTAAATTTAGCACTCAGATGGTACACGTGGCAACTTGGCAATTATTATCTTTTGGAATATGGCTTTTAATTTAAATTCATATGTGATTGATGTGATATGACATGCTGAGAGTATAACAGACAGTTTAATCAACAAATGGCCCTTATGAATAATGTTGATGGTAAAAGTTCTATTCAATTTCATGTCATTTTCCTGATCCTAAAAATGAATTTCAGTTCTTGTTCAGCTCTTGACATTCAATGTGTTGTTTACTTTCATTACAAAACATCTTAAAACACTGAGGGAGGATGGACAGAAATGCAAATAGAAAATAGATTATGATATTTATTTTCTGAGTTCCATTTTCATTTTTGTTTATTCATTTCTGTCAACTTGGACTAGGTCCAACATTATCTGCTGTTTACAGAAAGGTTATAGATCAGACCCAATGATCTATCAAAACATATAAAAATATAGAAGGGATTTGCCTTTATTGGCACATATACATATATATATATTATCATAAGAGGTTCTAGTAATGGTTAATAAAGTTTCCTGATACATAATAGTTGAAGTAACATGAAAAGACAGGGAATTCATTTAACGACACTAGAGAAGGTTTTGCTGTCAAGATATGACAGCAAGAACCAGATTCTTAATAAGCTAGGTAGTGGAAAATTTTCACACTAGATTGTTTACGTTAATATTAAAATAAATCCCACAAAAACAGCAGAAGATAAAGGAAAAACGATGTTTCTTAGCTTATGACATAGGAAAACTAGAAAACCACATGTTAACTTTACAGATGATATTTGTTGGAAATGCAAAATACTATATGTTATATTTGTTTTCTAGCAAGACAAAGAAAGCACAGAAAGACACTGAACTCTACAGTTGTATAAGATGTGCTCTTTGGGAGGAGGCATCCATGGTTTCTTTGCCTCTTATCAAAAATTCTAATTCAATAAATTAAAAAAAATGCTATGGCATACTTTGCTAGATAAATTGTTTTTGCTAGATAAATTCACACTTGAATAAGTTGAAGAATTGTTCTGCATATAGAATCTCACTGAAATGCAGAGACTCCTCAAATGCATGAGCATGATCTACACTTCAATGGAGGGGTTGCATTCTCTACAGTGGAAACTTAATCTGTATTTGTTATGTACAAAATATTTCTACTGGTAAAAGAAAAAAACCTTTAATGCAAAGTAAAGTGTTTGTTGATAGTGTAATTGAAATGACTATTCAAATACTCAATACGAGTCTTGAATTGCTATTACAAAAAATAAAAATATAAAAGAATATTATGTCAGAAAATAAAATCTCGATAAGAATATAAGTTTTGTACAGAAACTTCTTAGTGTGCATCTCTTTTTGTAGAGTTATTTCCACCTTTTTACTCCTTCTACAGGTCCTACAGTCTGTACCATGAGTCTACGGGTAGGGGAGGCTGTAGCATGTCATCAGCATCTATACAATGATCCCTAAGGAGAATCATATTAATGTTGATAGATTCTCACTTCTCATTTCAGGATTCATATTTATGTTTCTAACACATATTTTCAATCTTCTTAGTAATATTATGGTTATGGTTATGATAAACAGTGATACAAAGCTCAGTAAAAGTAAAAAAATAAAATAAAATAAAATAGGAAATAGCCATCTGGCCATTAGAATATTGTTGTCACAGCTAAATGATCTGAAACAAAGCTCTGGGCAGGCCACAAGAAGTTATGACAGAGCCTGAAAAGTCCAGAGTCTCTACAAAACTACTGTGAGTACTGAAATGTGTTATTAGCAAGGTTGATACTTCATTTACTGAGAGACCACCACTTTTTGGACTGTTTCATATAACCTCAGAATACTAGGACATGCCTAGAACATATGACTGATTTTTGTAGACTAATATAAATACGTATTAATTGACTTGGCAATGTAACTGAAGAACACACAACAAATAATTACTGAAGGTTTACAATTTATGATATGCTACTGAAGAAAGAAGGATAACTGAATGGTTTATCTACAGTATAAACTGTATAATTATAACTGTAATTTCTGTACCAGAAAATTATTTTGATTAAAGGTCAAGCTTTGCCCTTAGTTACATATGCACAGCTGCTACTGATGTCAATTGTAGTTTGTGTACGTGTATCTAAGAGAAGAATATATTTCTGAAG
Organism: Odontophorus gujanensis; assembly: GCA_013399175.1. NCBI lineage: Eukaryota > Metazoa > Chordata > Aves > Galliformes > Odontophoridae > Odontophorus > Odontophorus gujanensis. The sequence goes on from VXAB01011520.1 coordinate 124,878, forward strand.
AGGGATGTAAAAAAGAAGTAATAGCACTCTAGAACTTTACAAACTTCACATGTAACAAAATAAATTGCTTGGTCAGATTAAAAATCGGTTGGAACAGATTCTATCACTTTTGTGGAGCAGAACTTCTAATGCAGTAAGTTCAGTAGAATCATGTCCATATAAAAAAAGATTCAACATAAGTAACAGAAAAGAAAAAAAGAAAAAGATAAAAAAAGAAAAAACGCTTTATTTCCAATACATTTACAATAAAAGCAGTTTAATCTGAAAAATCAGACACTCTTTTCCCCTCAAATACAGACACTTAAACTTCATAGGTCACCACCAAAATCGTTTAAATCCAAGAGTTGTGGAAAATATAGTTACCATTTGTCTGTGCCTATAACCTTAATGAAAAACAACCATTAAACACGGAATCACAGAACCAGGGAATTGTAGGGGCTGGAAGGGACCTCTAGAGATCATGTAGTCCAACCTCCCCAGTAAAAGAAGGCTCCCTACAGGAAGCTGAGCAGGAAAGTGTCCTGGTGGTTCTGAGTATCTCCAGAGAAGGAGACTCCACCACCTCTCTGGACAGCCTGTTCCAGTGCTCTGACACTCCTGCATTAAAGTCCTTCCTCATGTTTGTATGGAACTTGCTACATTCTAATTTGTGCCTGCTGCCCCTTGTCCTGTCTCTGGCCACCACTGACAAGAGCCTGGCCTCATCCATTTATCTCTCCCCCTTTTGGTATTTATAAGCATTGATGAGAGCCTCTCTCAGTCTCCTCTTCTCCAGGCTGAACAGCCCCAGGGGTCTCTTCTGCCTTTCTTTGTATGGGAGATGCTCCAGGCCCCTCATCATCTTTGTTTTACTTTGATTAGGCATTAAGCAGGAAGTTGCCCATAGGTACACTTACAGTTTAAAGGTTTTCAGGTATAATTTTTCCTTTGTTTTCTTTCTCAAATATCCCTACACTTCTTTTACTTTTTTGTAGTGGAACAGTGGCACTCTGAAGTTACTGGAACTCTTTGTAGAGAGATAGGAAATAGAGATCAATAATGCTTTACCAGTTTGCACAGTTGCATATATTCTCCTTTTCTCTTTCCATGGACACTGTAACAAATAGATATGTACTAAATTGCTGTGCACTTAAAGTGAGATGAAGCTTTAGTTTGGTTTTAGGTCAGTTATGATAATGAGTTTTCTGTGCCCTCAGTGTAGACAGTCTTAGTCTTTATACAGGAGAAGGAGCTGGATTCTCCTATCTCTTCAGTTTCCTACGAAAAGAGACAGTGTGGGACAGTTTTCTGGTATTTCCTCAGTGTTTCACTGCAATCCTAAGTTATTTTTCCTCCTCTCTTTGAGTAAGAATTTCTTTAGCAGTAGTGTCATACTGCTGGAAATGAAGCAGCACTTTGGGGCTTATCCCAGCAAAGACAGAAGGAGCAATGAGAACACTTCTTCTAAGCCATTACAACAGTTCAGTGGCTTGAGGAGCTAAGGTTTTAGAGAGCAATATGTCATGGCTGACACGAAATCTGATGAAAACAATAAAAATGAAGAGTGCTTGTCAAGCTGAGTAAGCCCATTCCAACGCTGTGGCTTTTATGTCTGATTGGACCTACAATATTTAAGTCACTGAGACTTTTAAGTGTCATGGGAGTGCAAAGTCACTTGTGTTAGCAACCACCTTTGTCTACCTTCCTAAAACTCTTGAATATATTAACAAAAAGAAAAAAAGAGAAGAAACATGAATTTAGATCAAATGCATGATTTTTCTATAGTTACAGTGAAAACCTTGATAATCAGTGTGTGCTGATCAAGGAGGAAGAACACGCTTGGTATGTTACATATACAGACAGACCCAGATTGACAAGTACTTTTAAAAAACGGAAGCATTTGAACACAAATCACTGAGAAGAGGTGTGGTAGGGGGTAGAGAAGGGCAAAGCTAAAAAGAATGTGCAAAACAAGTTTGTCATGTTATTATGGAAATATTGTTTCTATGGCAATACCTTGCTGAGCTGATCCACAGCACAAGATTTCAGAAGCAGTGCATAGCCAAGGATGGGGTAGTTCATTACATACTCAGTAATGATTTGTTCTGTCTTTATCTCCTCTGCGCTTTCAGACATGCCTTCACACACAATCAATCTAAATAGTTTGCAACTTTGACCACACAAATGGAAAAAAAATAAAATAAAATAGGCCTGCATTTTACAGAGTGCCTCAGCTAAAGTTTTTATCAGCCATTACTGGTATAGTAAGTCTCTCAAGGCATTGCATCTATAAAATAAGTGCCTAACTTTGGTAGATTTCCATTTCCTGTTTTGGTTACCTATTGTATGTTCCAGTTAGATCACTTATTTTAGTATGATGCCTCCTATTTTGGAAAAGAAAAAAAAAAAAAAAAGAAGGAAAGAAAATTAGAAAAAGGAGAGAAAAAGGAGACATTGGGCATACACTAACTTTTGAGATTAGGTGCTAGCATCAGTGTCTAAGACATGTGTATGCAAGCTGTGAATCTGGGAGCCGTACAGCTCCCTACTGGCATGCCACTTTGCAAACAATTAATTTATTCTGGGTTTAACTAGACAATGCCAAAAAATGGGTATTAGTGCTACATGATATACTTCATCAGGCTGCTGAGAATGTTTCTTGATGTAAAAAACATAAATGTACATAACAATAGAGAAAAAGCATTATTTTAATTTAATTAAAAAGAAAATGAGAAGTTTTAAAAACAGAAGAGAAGTTTGCCACCCAGATGAAAGTCAGTGGGCTGCTTCTGCAAATCTCCTTAGTACTAACTCGTCTCCTTGCCTAGCTATAGAAAGTTATGAAACAAGAAAAGCAAAGCTCTGTAGTCTTTTTTTGTTTCCTTTCATTTCATTTTAAACTTGCCATATCTTCCTTTAGCTTTGACTTTAAGTACTTTTAATGCCAAGTATGATCCTTTATTTACTTCAGACACATTGAAGCTGTGACTGTAATGAACTCACAGTAGAATACATGCAGAAATTATAAAATAAACTATTAACTACTGTAACTTCTCCTCCCCCAAGGATTTCCATATAGATTTCTAAGACAAGCTGAAGGAAAGAAACAATTCTATTCTCTCAGTAGAAAATTTAATAGAAATACTGAGTTGTCTAGTGGTAAAATGTACTTATTTATCTGATCCTGAGAGAAACAGACTGAGTCTGCTCCCAAAAGCAAACGTATATACCAGAAAATATTCACAGTAAAGTGATAAAAGTTTATTTTATTTTATTTTATTTATTTTTAATACCATGCAGATAAAAGATTTTAGGAAAAATCTGAAGTGAGTTGATAACATTTGGTTAAACAGTAGAGCATAATCAGGTTAACATTCTACTTGGTAGCAAGACATTTTGGAATACCAACAAATATTGTTAGGGAAACTGCCTTGAACAACTGCAATCTTGAGATACCAAGAACAATCTCTCTGGATTAAGCTGCTTTCAGAGATCCAAGAGTCATCTAAACACAAGCAGATTCAAGTGAAGAGCAAATGAAGATGTATTAGATAAGCTTCTTGAGTACTTTGCACTATAGCTTTAAGAAATGGATACTGAAAGATAAACAACAGCTGCTAGGTTTGGATGGTAAAATGCTCTAAGCAGAAGTTATAGAAATGCATTGTACTGTTCTTTCCCAGCATTTGAGTTTGAAAAAGGGATTGCATATCCAGGAGTAACTCCTGCTTCTCTGGGAGCAAAATACAATGCCTGCATTTCAGCACAGCTCAGATCAGTCAACAAATGCACAGAAAATTAAATTAGTAAATCATTTTAAGAGGAATTGTAATAAAAAAAGAATACTAAGTTAGCTTTTAAAATATACAATTCAGGTTACAAGTTGGAAAATACCAAAAAAGTGGTAGAAGGTGGCAGCAAAAAGGAAAGAAAGATGAGTGAAAAATAGCACTATTATGGGTTTATTTTGACAGAGCAGTAGCAGCATGAATTTTCTCCCTCTACATTCAGTGTGTTTAGCCTGTATGTTTATGCCAGAACCAGCTGAGTTTCACTATGCTTGAGCTGTCAAGATTTCCAGGACTTTAACAAGAAGTAAAATAAAAAATATGTATTTCTTAAAATTCAAAAAAATCAAATAAATTAATAACTGGGAATATTTTGATATTAACTTACTTTAAAAATTTATTTTAATTAAACTACAAATAAATTTATATTTTTTTCATAATTCAGACAAACCGATCGGCAGTTGCTAGAGAAAGTACTGTTCCAAATTCTAACGGGTAGATCAATGTGGTTTAGTATTGCTAAGTCCAATAAACTTTTTAGATATGTCTAGATATAGATAACCCTTCCATTAGATACAATTAATTTTCCACTAGTTAATTAACACAAGTTCTTTAATTTTTTAAATCCTTTAAATAAGATAATATGGAATAAACTTTCAAGTAAGATGAACAGAACCGATTTTCAAGGTACTGAAACAGAGTTCTCTGTGTTTATTATACTTCTGCAGTCTTTATCACCATTGAGTAAGTCCTGTACAGGATTTTTTGCATTCTGAAAATGGTAAACAGACCTGCTTCCTCCACTGATTTTACAAAAAGGTAGATATGGAAATAATGATTCTACGTACTGCATGGAGTAAAAATAATAGACTTCAGAAAATGATGCTGAAAAATGTAAAGGTGGACTGTGTTAGTAATGCAGGGTTTCTTTTGTCCTTAAAATTATCTCCCAGAAAACAAGAACAAAAAAAAAATAAATCTTCACCTAAAACAGGTTGTATACTAAGTTATTTTCCATATGCAAAACGTATGCCTAATGGAGAAATATTGTGCCAAAAAATGAACAAGTTCCTACCTCTGACAAATAAGAAGAAGAAAAAAAAAGGAAGAGAGGCAGAAACCATTTTGGAACATATGTATTATATGGGTTGAAAATTCTCCATAAAAAGGCTAAGTGAAAAGTTTTCTGAACAAGGGTTTGTACATCAGAAATTATTTGAACTTCCGATACCTTTGATAAGTCCTGTATCTTAAGGATGGAAAAAATTCACTTCACATAACCAAGTATGAGCATTGGAAATTCATATTGAATTTAGAAGTATTTAGACCCTTCTAGCCAGAGAATAATTACAATGATGTCAATTTTAATATACAGTTATGCTGATGTTCCCACCTGGAAAGAGTGAGATGTATCTAAACTACCTCAACAATACATAAAACTATTTCAGGCCTCTACAGCATTTAGGCACAAATATCAAATGCTCAGAAGACCTACAGCACAAAAAAAAATCTTATCAATGTTTAACAGACTTCACTACAATGTTGAATATAGGATTAGAGACAAACAGAAAGACACATCACATCATCCTTAGGGTTTTTGGACACCAGTGGCTAAATTTGTCTGTACTTGGTCTACATGGAAAAAAAATAATAATACAAAAAACACACACAAAAAAACATCAATCAGAAACACAAAACACATTTATTCTTGTTCTTTTCACTTCTGTTCTCCTTTTAGCTTTTATTTTTTCATACATTTCAGCAATTTCAGAATGCTTTTATCCTATGTATTCCTGTCCCTAGCTATGCCAATACTAGGTTTTATTTTCATGCTTGAAATTGAAAAGCAACGTTATGTTCCTTTTTTATTTTTATTTTTGACATACCTGGTTTACAGATATACTTGCTTGGTATTTGAAGCTCACCAAAGGGCATACTCCCAAAGCAGAAAGAGTTAAATAAGTAAAAAGATTGAATTTACAGCAAAACTATTTCAAATTAAAGGATATCTGGAGGGCAATATGGTAATAAAATAAATTTCTGAAGACATGAGAGGGAACTGAAAGTTTCAGGAAATTTGCTTAATTCTCTTCATATACATATTTTTTTTCTCTTTAAGCTTTATACACTTTCCAATTCTGGCAGGAGTCAAAAGAGCTGCATTGCTATAAAAAGCATTTCTACAGTGTTTCATACTTCACCCTAAGGAGGAAACACTACAGATCACCTGAATTAATCTTCCTAACTTTTTAAAGCTAATTTTGAAAAGTTTCATTGAAGTTGGAAGTTTGGAGATAATTAGTTGAATCTCCAAGACATGGATCAATAGTCTGAACTGTTATGCCCTTAAGATTTTTTTAAAGCATTGTCTTAAAATACAATAAAACTCTGAAGTAATTTCTGCAAGTCTCTGTATGTACTGCAGAATCATAGAATAAAATCATAGAATCATTAAGGTTAGAAAAGACCTCTAAGATCAGCTAGTCCAATTGTCAGCCCATCCCCACCAAGCTCCTCAGTGCCACATCGATGCATTTCTGGAACACCTCCAGGGAGGATGAATCCACCTCCTCCCTGGGCAGCCTGTTCCAATGCCTCACCACTCATTCTGATAAGATTTTTTTTCTTAAGAGCAAAACTGAAAGGAGGTAGTAAGTCTTACTGATCTTGACAGCATTGCATGAGCCTTATTTTTAATATACTTAGCTGAAGTATGAAGGTTTCTTCCTAATTTGCTTGCCATGATAGTGTGAGCTTTAATTTTTGGTAGAAAGCCTCTGATGTATTCTTTTTTAAGTATTTTAAAACTGAAATGCTGTGTTAAAGGCAAATTCTCCCAGTGCAACTAAATATTTTAAAGAAAAGAAAGTTCATAACTTCAGCATTCATCACCAGTGCTTATATCTTTAACTCTTTACAGGGAGCAATTATAGTTATTAAACAGTTAATGTATTTACAAAAATATCTTTTTACAAAATGAGAATTTAATATTTCAGTTAATATTTCTCCCTTTCAATCTGTCCTTTATTGATTCCCTTCCACTTTTTGCCTACTTAGAAAATCAGAACTGCTGTTTGTAATTTAATTTTAATTGAAATAGTCCCTCAGAGGAGACCATTTATTTTAGTTTGGATTAGGAAATCCATGATTTTTTTGGACATTATATTTGGTTGCAAGCCATGGAAACAGGCAAGAATATTCACTATTGATGTACATGAAGAATTTTATAAACTAGCTTAATCTCTTGCAGATTTTAGATTTTCTGAAGTCCCTTTGTTCATCATTTAGCACTTGAATACCCTCACTACCCTCATTCTTAGGAGACTAAATATTAGCTAGAGGTAGACAGCCAAGTGCTGAAGCCCTGTTTATAATGGGAGATAGTCAACTAAATCTCCTACATGCTGCTGAAAATATTTCCCTGATGAATGGCATTAAGAGGAATTTTCTCATATGAGAACATTATTCAGAATTATCCACTATAATAAGTGGATATGAGAGATTTTCTATTTCTTCAAAAGAATCACCTATGATTCCTGACCCAGTTTTTCAATCAAGTTCTACATTACTTGTACGTAGATCAGAAAATATAAAAGATAATTTCAACACAGAATAATTTATGTATGAAAATTAACTGGTTGCAGGATCATCTAGTACAGCCTTTCCTAATGGCATACCTAACTTCAGTGTAGAACAAGCTACTCAGGGCTTTCTCCTGTTGAGCCCTGAGTAATTCCAGCAATGGAGATTTCACAAGATCTCCAGAAATCTATTCAAGTGTTTGTCAATGCCCAGTGGAGATTTTTTTTTTCCTGATATCTACTTGGAAATTCTCTTCTTGCAGCTTGTAGCATCTGGCTCTTTCATGGTACACTTCTGAGAACAATCTGCCTTTCTGTTTTCCCTCTATGTAGTTAAAGAACCTCCTCCCAACTAAGCAAACCCTTCTCGCTCAGTCTGTTCTTGTCTATATGCTCCAGCCCTTGCTAGCCTTCTGATTATCAGTGTCTTGTATTGGGAGCTCAGCACAGGACACAGCACTCCAGACATATTTCTCCAGTGACCAACAGAGAGTAAAGTTTATCTCCTTCAGCCTGCTGGCTGTATGCCAGGATGCTGTTGGCCTACAAGGGCGGGTTGCTGATTCATGATCTTGTAGACTCCCAGGACTCTAAAGTCCTTTTCCGCAAAACTGAGCTGGTTGGCCCACAGCCTGTGATAATGCCTGAGGTTATTCCTCCCTGTGTCAAAGAGGTGGCAAAATTTCCATTTCTTGAACTTCATGACGCTTCTCTCATCCCATTTCTACTGCTTGCTCAGCTGTCCCAAAGTTCATATAGTTTTGATTCCTTGGTCTTGAGCTGACCAAGGAATAGGTGAAATAAGCTCTGATTTTTGCTTTATTCACAGACAAAATAAACTGACAAAGTGTAGAAATAACAGACTGTGAAATGCTGGACATCAGAAAACAAAGAAAATGCTAAATCTGATTAAACTTCATGTTTTGCAAGGAGGTTTCATCTTTAGCTGAAGGCCTCTAAAATTAATTCCTAAATGATGTAGTTGACATAAGTACTGCTTTGTTGTGTCCTAACGTCAAAGATAATAAATCCACTAGGACTATGCAGACTAAAAAAAAAAAACAAAAACCTTTTGTGTTCAACTATATCCAGATCACTGCACACAGACACACACAGATAAGGTTCAACATTTAAAAGACCTCCAACATTTCTTGAAAAGTCATGTAACAGAGAACAGGATTGTTTTAACTGAATATTAACGAAAATAAGCAGATGACAGTGTGTATCTTCTACAAAGAGAGAAAACTATGGAAAAAAGGGTTTATTTCAGTGTTCCATGAAGAACTGCTTGTCAGATAATCCAATTTATCATACTGTTGATGAACACAAAGTTTGTTTCAGAGAAGATACAGAACAACCTTACAGAATCTAAAGTAAAAAACTGAAATTCTCTTTTCCTACCTTCAGTTTGCATTCCTAATTACAACATTAGAAAGATAAATGAAAAAGAAAACGACAGAAAGGCAGCAGACTATCCACTTTGATGTCTAACAGAGCAGCAATTTACATTAAATCATGAACAAACTCTACAGTTCCACAGCAGCCAAGAAACATGGATAAACCTAGAACTAACAGTTCTCTGAAACACATTCCTTTCTTTCCCTTTATAAGTTTTCTCAGTGATACAGTATCAGCTATTGATAAAGCATCTCCAGTCTTTTTCATTCTTGAATTCCAGATTCAAGGGAACTTATCTAAGCTATGGAAGAACTTAAAAAATATATATATCTTAAGAAATAAGGACATTTTGTTCCCTAGTAATGAATACATTTTCAGTTTATTTCTAATCATATTCTTATTGTTTTAGTATTCACATTAGAAATTTCATATGTTCTTAACTGTATTGACAAGGGCCCATATTGTGCCTTATATTTGCAAGAAGAAAACGATCAAGTCAATTTTTTGTGCTTTTTTCAGAGAAATGAAAAAACTTCCTTCCAACTTGTAATGCCAGTGTAATGTTGATGACACTGTTATATATGAATCATGATAGTCAGAGATTACAGTTCTGTTGTATTTTGTTCTAAAAGACATTTTTATTTTACATTTCATTTCTGTGACTTTTCATAGTATTAGTTATAAAAGTGTTCAATACCAAGATGAATATTGCTAGTTCTATAGACATGATGTAAAGCAATCGGTACTAATAGCTTACAGCGTGATGTTATGGTATGGAATACCAATAAAAATCATGACAGTCTAGTAAAAATCAGTAACTTTATTTCAGATTAGTTTACTGAGCATGAATCGTAGATTGACAGAACCTGGAAGCATTTATATATAATTATTTATCTACAGAAGATTTTTCACAACTGGTAGCCTACATATTTACTCTGATTTAGTGATTTTTCATCACTTGTGTCAGAGGATGGTAGTAAGGAAAAAAGACGGCTATAATGTTTTTTAATGTACTGTGATTTTAATGAAGCCTCATAATCAGATATATCTGTGAAATTTCTCTCTCTAAACTTGTGATTTAAGTAGAAAAATGAAACATTTTTGTTTTACTAGAAATGATGGACACTACAATCAGACTCTCTTATTAAATTAAAAAGAAAAAAAAGGTCAATGCAAAAAAAAAAAGTCAGTTATTTGTGGTATATAAACAAGGAGAGACAGGAGAAATCACTGGTCATCGTGACTATCAATATATTTCAAATCTTGCCCCAAAAGAAGCCAGTTCAGAAAGAAGGAATACTCTTGATTCTAATGTTATAAAAGTAGAAAGTGAATATAGAGCACAATGGTTGGAAAGGTATCCTCTTGTATCTAAAGCTTTTCAGGAGAATTGGTCCTCTTCAACCATTTTTGTCCTGCAGAGTACAAGTGTTGTGGACTGGTACCATCTGTATGAATTCCTAAGCATTTATATTCACAGAATCACAGAATTGTAGGGGTTAGAAGGGACCTCTAGAGATCATCGAGTCCAACCCCCTGCCAAAGCAGCTCCCTAGCCCAGGTTGCACAGGTAGGCGTCCAGGTGGGTCTGGAACATCTCTAGAGAAGGAGACTCCACCACCTCTCTGTGCAGCCTGTGCCAGCGCTCTGTCACTGCACTGTGAAGAAGTTTCCGCACACATTTGTGTGGAATTTCCTATGTTTCAGTTTGTGGCAATTTCCCCTTGTCCTATCACCACACACTGCAGAGATGAGTTCAGCCTTGTCCCATTGCCTCCCACTTCTTAGATTTCTATAGACGTGGATTGGATTCCCTCTGAGTTTTCTTTTTATAAGGCTGAACAGACCCAGGTCTCTCAGCCTTCTCTCATAAGCGAGGTATTCCACGCCCTTTATCATCTTTGTACCCCTCCACTGGACTCTTTCAAGGAGATCTCTTTTTTTTACCAGCCCAGAACTGGACACAAAATATTGCTGGTGACACAGACAGTTAGTTCCTGAGTTTCCTCATTACAGCACTGTGATAAAGACAGGATCCTTTTTAGGAAAAAACAATTTCTGGCATTTTATCAATGAAAACAGAAAGTTGAATGTCTGCAGAGCTGAAGACTAACAGGGGTCTGCTGGTCTTGACAGTTACTTATTTGAGTCCAGCATATTAATTGCTGATATTCTGAGCAAAAATATTAATTAAAAGTACAAAACTAAGGATGTGCCTCACCCATTTTTTTTCTATGTAGCTCATCTTTTCAGATCTGGGACTTTATTGTTAGCCTACAGATCTTTCAAGAATTTGTATATAGAAAATTTTATTAGCATGATACTATAGCATCTGCGCTTCTCTATCTGTATACATTACTGACGTGGAAACCTACTGGTACTTTACAGAGGAGGATATCCTCTTACCTGAAAGAAGGCTAACAAAGTGGCTAGAAGGCTAAACTGTGGCAGATTTGTAACTATGAAGTATATGAGAAGTATGATGGGGCGATTCCTAATACTTTTGCTAGTTTAAGCAGTTGGATTCTCACTGGCCATAAGGGATAAATACAGTAAAATAGCAATAATTTTTACACTTGAATGATACATACAGATGAAACAACATTTTGTTTAAAAAAAGCTTGCATGAACAGCACAAGGGGCAGTACTTAACTGAAGCCTGGTGCTAAAACCTTTTGTGATGCTGTACTGATATAATTTACAGATACACTTAATACTCACTTTTATTTCTGTCATTCCCCTTCTCAGCATTGCCTTATTTCCTCAGACACTGGCACCTTTGACCAAAAGAGATATATTTGCTAATCCTTGTTCTCCAAGTGTACAATATGAACAAGAAAAAAAACATTATTTGAGAAGATTGCAGAAGAATTTTAGTCTACTGCAAGAGCTGTATTAGGATAAGGAAGGAAACATAAGGAAGTTTCACTACGATAACATTGAATTTCTGCTTCTAGGTATGTATTTTTGCTTCCTACATGTCAGAACAGGTGATTATGAAATAAGGAAGAGGAGCATGAGAAAAAGTGTCTCAGTGCAAAGAAGCCTGACAAGTTTATATTCTCACAGTGTAACAGATAAAGAAATATCAAACTGGCTCACCGTGCTTGGAAGAATATAGGAGAATATTACTAATGCACATTTATAAATGGTGGGAAATAGTCTGCATTAGACATCCAATTCAATAAAGCATTAAATGTTCCCTCCTGGATCCTCAGGGAACCCACTAATTTTTAAGAATGTCTACAAAACTTTGCAGAAATGAGTAAAGTAAATATAAAAACCTCCTGAACTAAAAATAGGGGTAACAACTGAACTCTGAAAAGGACAAACTATAATAAACTATCAAAGCTCTTTATCATTTGACAGCTATCTTCTTTTTAAACAACCAACAAGTGAAAATTCATTGACTAATGTATGCTACTGAGTTAAATAGCTTCATGAAATTCAGCAAAGGGAAATGCCAAGCCCTATCTATGAGAAGGAATAACTTAAGCTCCCTTAGATGTATGAACTTGCTGCACCTGGAAAGTACTTTTGGAGAGAGGGCCCTGGTGGTTCACGTGAACACCACATAGACCTAGAAGAGGCACTGAATCCCTGAGGCAAATAAGGCTGACGGCACCCTGGGCAGCACTGGCTAGAGCATTGCAAGAAGGCTGAGAGTTGGTCTTTTCCCTCTGCTCAGTTCTGATCATATGCATCTGTTCTGGGCTTCCCAGTACAGGAGACATATGGACATATGGAAGGAACCACAAAGATTATGAAAGGATTGGAATGGAAGCTGAGAGAGTTGAGACTACTCAGCCTGAAGAAAGTTCAGGGGCTTCTTACCCATATGTATAAATACCTGACAGAGTAAGAAAGAGAGAGACAGATGCTTCTTAGATGTAACTGGTGACAGGAAGAGAGTCAGTGAAGCACAACAGGAAATTTCACTTAAGATTTTTATGCTGTCAAGCTGGTCCAACAAGGAATAGGTTGTACAGAGAGGCTGTGAAGTGTCCATCCCTGGATATATTCAAAGCCCAACTGGACACGGTCCTGAATAACCCACTCCCGCTGACCCTGCTTTGAGCAAAGAGTTGAAAGATGATCACTGGAGGTGTCTGTTTCAGCCGGTATGATAGTCTACAATTCTGTGATTTAATGAAGAATTTATGCAACTCTTAAACCTCTTTTCCACAAGATTATTTCTATATTGCAATCTCTTTCTTTCTGATTCCCTCACATTAAACTTGTATGACAGATGATTTTACAGTCCTAAAAACAATTTTTTAACTACCTAATGCACACAGTACTACATAAGTCCAGACAACCAATTCTGTCAAAGATAACTAGCTCCACAGCTGCTACACTCTTCCTGATTTCCACCATAAAAACTAATTTTGCAGCTACATCAAGTGAATTTTTTCACCTCTCTTTTCTTTATGTTTGGTGCCCCATTAGTTTGATCCTACATCATTATTGATCACTGGCAGTGTATTTCTATATACTAGGGAGAGTGCTCTGGTAACATATATATACAGCAATAATATCCAACTACTCTGAACTTCCTCAGTAGATTTAGTTGTTGAAGTAATAAGGACACTGGATGAGTTACTGTCCCTGTCATGCGTTATGAAAGAAACAAAGACTATGGAAAACATTTATGTTTCTAAAAATTTTTTTTAATATTGGAAAAATATTTTTTTTTCAACAGATTCAAAAATAGAGATAGGACAGAAATACATATATACAAATATGTGTAAAATATATCAGAGTTAAGGCAAGCTCCTATCAGTGAAATTAGGAATTTGAGTAGTGTAGCAGGTAGAATAGTTGATGAAATACAGTTTTTAAATCTAACATCACATGGTCACATGCTGGTGCTTTTTCATTTGAATGCAGCGTGATTATTCAAGACTTAAGACCAAGTTGTTTCACGTCCATCTGACTGCTAAGGGTAGCCAGGATTCTGATCTTGACAGAAAAGCTTTTATTGCCAGAGGTGCAGAATTCAGCTTGATCTGATTAGAGACTCTGCTGGCTGGGACAAGGGCAAGGTAGGTTGTTCATGTGGAAATGGTCCAAGTGTCAGATCAATGAAAGCTATCTTGAGCATGCACCCACTGCAACGTATTCACCTTGTCCTATGTCTGGAAAGAGCTGTTGCAAGTGAACAAGTCAGGCTTACATGCCCATTTGCTGCCACGAGCTCAAAAAAGTAAAAAAGGAAAAACACAGCCTAACCACTGGGTATGAGGCAAACATAGAGACAAGTTGTGAGAAATCCAGGTTAGTCAGGACATGATGATTCCAACTAGTATGAAGCTGGTCATAAGATTACCTGATTGAAGAACTGCTCACAGCTTGTCAGAACTTCAGAGCTCTGCAACAGAATTGAAATGAATATGTAGCAGCTTTCATTATACAGAAGCAAAAATAATTGACATCGACCACCTGCTGAGAGAACATCAGCACTAATGTAATGTACTTCAATTTGCAGAAGACAAAAATGCTTTGTCACAGTGATGAACAGGTACTACTATACACTTGACTTATGAAAGTGTCTTGAAAAGCTAGAGTCCTTGAAAAGAGCAGAGAAAGAAAATTATGCTCCATGATAATTTGATTAAGCTAGCCACTCTGGCAGCTAAGGACTTTGTGTGTCCTTATATGCCTAATAGGATATTATGCATATCGACCTATTCTGAATGTGTTATTATACATATATACACAGCTGTGTATCCATATATGTATGCATATATATAGATATATTTGTGAATATACACAGAAATATTTGTATATTCATACACAATCTAATGTGGTCACAGTTTATATTTATCTAAGAAGGCAAGTAGGCAATCACAATGAAAGGCCAAGAAGAATAATCAAAGAGTCCGTAGTTCCTAAAAAATACTTGAAAAAAAGCTAAGAAAAAATTCAAAACCAATGTATATAGTTATGTAAGTCTATGCAGAGCCTCCAAGTGCATGAAAAGTTCCAATAATAAATGACAAAAATAACATAAATGCTTAAAAAACTGGGTATACTCTGATAAAAGAAGAATTCAGAGGAAGAGTACATTCTGTACAGCTCTCTAAAACTGCAAGCACAGAACTAGCAAACCTACAAAGCACCCTTTGAAAGCTATTGAGATAAATTACTCTAGAGCAAAACAAGTCACCAAATTATTTAAAACCCAGTCATTCCTTAAGCCAACAGCAATTAGAAGACACTTCAATATTTGTCTTAACAGATCTACTGACTGAATTCATTAAAACTGAAGACAATACTGATTAATAAATTTACATTACAGAGTCACCACTTATAAAATAAACAAGAATTTGATCTAGAAATGCTGAAAATGATTCTATGGGAATTAAAGAGGAGACATTTACTTTCCAGAAAGCCTATGGTCTTTAAAAGTATTGTATTAAAGGTTCATGTCTTTAAAAACATATTGTTATAAAAAAAGCTTCCCAGTAGTTTTGACTGTGAACTCTAGTATAAGTGTAAAAAGCCACAAGCATTCCAGTAAGCTCTTCAATAAATAAATAAATAAATAAATAAAATAAAATAACAAAGGTTAGGAGTGAAACAGAATGCTAATCATGATTTTAACTAGCAGCATATCTTCTGCTGTATTTTTCCTTCACCTGACATGTATCTTACTGAATAAGCAGCTGTGCTGCTTATTCTATTCTTACACACATAAGCAACATCACAGAAGAGACCTTTCTTTAACAAAATTTTCATACAGACAGACACATTGTCTTTGTACACATACAAGTAACAGCAGAATTTGGATGTGTTTTTTATTTATTTATTTATTTTATTTTTTACAGAAGTTATTTATATAACATTATTCTCTATGTTCTTAATTCAATAAACATTTTTCTGTAGTTTACCAGATGAAAGCTATTTTTTAGTGTAGACTTTTTTTTATCTGCATCACTCTGGATGTCTGCATTCAGACACATTCCAAATACCTTAATTTTACCCTATCTCAAAACTAATGTTATCTACTGTAAAAATCTCATAGGGTAAGTTTGATTTCTGCAGTGCAGACTGTATAACATATATCTAAGATAACATTAATTTAGGAAGTGAAAGAGAAGATTTTTGCATCACAAGAGGTCAACTGGGGAGGAGACAGTTCAAAAATAAAGATAACTTCTGCATGCGAGTTGTTGTGAATACCGTAACACCTTTTTAGAAGTCAACTGAGGAGCAAAGATCAATACAAACATTTTGAGTCTGTTTCATAGTACATACAGACTGTCAATATATGTGGAAATGTTTGGATGAACAGTATATCTTTTCTAAAGGAATTTCAGTAAAGAACAGTTGAGGATTTTGACTAAGAAAACTGTGCTGGATTACAGAAACAGAATCACCACATGGTGGAGTAGGGAAGAGAACTCTGGAGGTACTCTGGTCCAATCACTTTGAGCAGAACTGCTTGAAACAGCTGTTGAAGATCTCCAAGGGGGAGATTCTATGGTCTTTTTGGGTAACATGTACTAGTGCTTTGTGATCCACACAGTGAAGGATGATCACTGCTCTCAAATCTTTCTTAGATGATCACTAGTATTGTTAATGGCTTTAGTGTATTTCTAACTCATCACAGTGAGTTAGAAAGACATCATTTTTAGTTGGAGAGCAGGTTCTAGATCTACTGAACATACAGCAGTGATTTACTCAAGATGCAGTAGGAAACTGAATAGTCCTAATTCTGAAAAAAAATTTTGGAGAGGAAGAATAATTACTATTTTCAGTTATGTGTGGTCATTTTAAATTATGGAAACAGAGACAGGTAGAATACACATACAAATACATGAGAAAAAGAAGTTATGATGGACCATTCTGCAATTCCAGTCTGCAGATGTCTTCTCCATTTAATACACAGTAAAGGAAAATAATTGTAATAATAATTGTAAAGTATTTCTCACGTGTGAAAACAAAAGAAATAGCAAATATGCCTTCTATTAAAAAGAAAAAAAAATAAATAAAAAAATAAAAAATAAAACAAAGCTTGCACCACGGGTATGAAATCTAATATATATGTCTACATGCATATATATATATATATGAAGTATGACATATCATTTGGTTTTTTGATACTCATTATTATGCATTTTCAGCTGGAGTTAAATTCTTATGTACTGCAGATAGGAAGTGCTGTATGCACACTGGATCATCCAGACTTTTATATGAATTGCTGTATAGGAGCAGACATGTTCAGCAGTCTGTTTTTAACACCAGCCAGGGCTGCATATTTCAGAGGAAGACACAACATATCCTTGGTGGAAAATGATGGAGTAACTTGACTTCCTGAAACATATCTTTGTACTCTTGTCAGTTAAAGATTAACTTGTCCCTTGAGGAGCGATGGTTATGACTTTAAGGATGAAGGACTGAAGCTTCAAACTGGAAAGTGTGACAGACATAAAAAGAAATATACTGTGCAAATGGGTTTTTGTGAATATGCCTGCTACTTTTTGAAATATATTATATTTGACAGTATCAAAGAGCCCGGAGTACCAGACTGAAAGTCTGGTCTCATCTGTTTTGTAATTCCCCTAAAATACAGAGAATTACAAAATACTCTTCAGCCATACACTTTACTATTTTGTAAATATAAATGTAGCCAACAGTGAGGAGGATACATTTTTGGTAAAGAATTATCTTCTGGGGACTCTGGTAATGATATGCTGCATTGCTCTACTGACCATATTCAAAATATACCAGCCACATAGAAAAAAAACACAACAGAAAAGCCACTGATTATTTTTAAATATTGACATTCTGAAGCAATATTTATTTATCTATTTATTAATGGAGTACTTACAGTCCTGAAAAAAGTATCAGAAGGTGCAGAAGAATAATGTGATAGTACTTGATGATAATACATATAAACCAATACTTAAAATCATAAAATGATGCATACAGGAAAAAAACAGTCCTGATTTTTTTCAGGACTGCTTAACCAGTTCGTAACCTTAGTACTTAGGTGAAAGTAGGTAAAAGGGTTTCAAATAAAATAAATATTGCTATGAAAATTTAGCTAAACAGTAATAAGATAAGATAAGATAAGATAAGATAAGATA
>VXAB01011520.1:142801-160683 GCA_013399175.1 Odontophorus gujanensis
AAGAAAGAAAGAAAGAAAGAAAGAAAGAAAGAAAGAAAGAAAGAAAGAAAGAAAGAAAGAAAGAAAGAAAGAAAGAAAGAAAGAAAGGAAAAAAAGAGTAATAAATAAAACATGTTTAAGAATAGTAAGGAAAAGAAAACAAAATGGCTCACACCCTCACACCACCAAAATAATACTAGAAAATTAAAGACATAAACACTACTGTATGAGAGCTAACTTTCAAATCTCAGACACATAAGAGAAGTCTCTGAAACCAGAGATGTCATGAAAAAGGCAGGTAAGGAATGAGTGTTCACTGTTTGTCATAAAATGAAAAAGGAATTAAAAGACTTAATCAAATTCAAAGTTACAAACAGGAGGTATGCCAACAATTTGCTCATTCTTAAAACTCTGCACCTGTCAGCAAATAATTGAGTAAGTTTACAGACTTAAAACATTTATCCTAACTTGTGGGGAAAAAAAAACAACAAAAAACCAAACCAAACCAAACCAAACCACAACAAAACAAAACAAAAAAACAAAAAAACAAACAAACAAACAACNGAAAATTTGTAATTGCAATTCTGACTTCCTAAAGTTCAACATGGGGGAAAAAAAAACAACAAAAAACCCAACCAAACCCAACCAAACCAAAACAAAAAAAAAAACAAAAAACAAAAACAAACAAAATAAACAAACAAAAAAAACACCACCAACAACAAAACACAATAAAAACAAATCCAATCAGAAAGAATGACTCCAAACAATTCCATGTGACTAATGAGTATGAGTACACCTGAAAAGTATAAGCATATGGTTGGCCCTGTTCCTATCTCTTCCCTGTCTACCACAAAAAGGTGTCAAAATTAAGATGCTGAACCAGATGGACTGTGTTTTCTGACCTGGTACGACTACTCTCACAAAATGCTATACAACACTATTCTATGTGTTACAATACCACATCCTAATCTCTCTTGCTAGGATTGTTTCCTGTATCTTGTCCCTCCTCCTCATGATAATTTCTGTTGTATTTATTTTCTTAAGGTATGACTTTTTTTTTTTTTTTTAATTTTAAAACTTTCTAACTTTTAATTTAATACACTATTACTTAAATACATGATTGTTTTACATATTCATGTGATGGCATGTATATGTAAAACATACATATAGTACATACACAAGACTGTGGTAAATAATTTTGTACAATTATTCTTAGTAATTTTCTACTTGGTTAGGGGGACATTTTCCTTTAATTAGGAATTACTCCACATTTCAATGATAACAGGTAGTAGTGTTATAGAATTCATTTCTGAACTTTAATGAAAAATTCATATCCTTGTTATATAAATCACTGAAATCCCAAATGTCAGGAAAATAACTATGAAAAAAAAAAAAAAGTCTTCAGTCATTTTTGATTCAGTGACAAAATGACATGGATATGAAGCAAAACATCTTCCCTTCTGGCAAAATATTACTGCTCCAAAATATACTTCATAAGTGTCAAGGATATTCTTTTGTTTGCTTGTAACAAAATTGAACCCAGGCTGCAAACGGGCATACAGCAGAGGCGCTTTATGACGTTCCTTTTTTACAATACAGTTGTGTCAACTATTGATACTCTAGGCCACTATTTTGAAAGAAACACACACTTCTTTTTTTTTCTGAACAAAAATACTTTTTAAAGTAATCTTTAATTAGAATGAAATAAAATATACTTTTAATATGCATACTCTAATGACTCAAAGCTTCAAAACATAACAAAAAAAATATTGGAAGCTTTTATCTTACAGGTAGGATTTTTTGGCTATGTCGATTTTTCTCTTGGAATAAGAGCCACCATCTCATATCTCCCTGCTTCTAAAAAAACAGTATTAGAAACAATACAATAGACAGGTTTAATCAAGAAATACAAAAATTTTCTTTTTTTGTTTGTGTTTAATTTATTAATTTTATTTTCTCTTTTATATATTTTTATATATTTTTACATATTTCTGTATATTTGTAAACAATTACGTTGTACTTGTAAAAGTTGTTCAATGTATTGCTCTGGAATATTGTATTTTAAGGTAAGACTTAAAGGTGTTCTTATTTGTGGTAATGCAAGGCATACTGTTTTTTACTGACTAATTTATAATTGGGTTGCTTGACTTTCTGGAAGCATCTGCAGGATTACGAAAAATGATATTAAAAGGGTCATACAGAAACAGAAGGAAGGTCTAGGTTGATAAACAGCTTCGGAGAGGATACGTTACTTCTACACATCATTAGTATAATACAGAATATCTTAAGGAGATGATAAACATCTTCCCCTTCCCACACCTCCCTCACAAATAATTTAGTTATATTAACCCAGAAGTAATAAAGCCTTATCTGAGCATACTTGTCTTCCACTACTGATAGTTTCATTTCAACTGATAGGAGATATTCTCACATCTATGTGGGTTGATTAACTTCAGATCTATTACAGCAAAGGCAACCTTTGAGGGAGAAAGAGTCCACTGTTTATTTCAGTTCTTTACTAAAACAAATAAATAAATAAATCTGAAATTCTCCATTAGTTTTAAAGAATTCAGATTGAGGGGATATTCTCTATCTTCAGTAAGAAGTCCATCACACTGCTTCCGTGTCTTGTGATAATTAAGCAGTTACAGACAAATTTCATAGACTTAAAGTAATGATGTTTTGGGGTAAAACGGCTAAGCATTTTTTTGTCCCAGATCTACTATTTAAAAAGAAAGCTTTGTGGCTTTTTTTCACTAAGTTTTTTTTTTTCCCTTGTGCCATTTTTGCTAGAAAGTTTTCATATATCCTGACAGCTGAAAAATAATTTTTTACTTCATTAGCTTTATAGTTTTGTCACTCTAGCAAAGACAGGAAATGAACTGACCTTAGAGTATCCTAACTCTTCTTTACTTAACTTTTGAGCTGCATATTGCTGTTACACTTAGTACATAGCTCAGATGTGTGTTCAGAATATCAAGCAAAAGAAAAACATAAGATATGTTTGAGAGAAAGTATCTCATTTTCTAATGCAAACTGCTTGGTGTTTTTTGTTTTGTTTTTTTTTTCCAGTCAATGCACAGATAGAATTTCAACAGAAATTCTGTCTAAATAGCGAAGGAAGATATAAAGCTATCTTGCAGAAAATAAAGTACCATAACACTAAATATACCAAAAATTCTGCAACTAACAAAGTCAGTCTGTAGTTGTGCTGCAGATGGCAGTTAAGACCTGCATGAAACAAACATCAAATTACATATCCACCACAAGCACCAGCTAGTGCATTTACCCATTTGGCACAAGAGCTTTCAGAGCTGAGGACAGTACCAGGACTCCCCTCGTTTTCTCTCACTTGCTGCCACAGATCCCTGAGGCACTCCAAGCAGCCACTGGGGCCATACTAGAAAGGAACAGAAGAGAACATTCTCCTTTCTTTTTCTCACTTTTCAGCATTTTTGAATGACATGAGAGTTACATGCTTCTTCATCCCATCAGTATTCCCTGAGCCCAGACATGTAGTACCTCTAACCAACAGCATACTCCCAGAGTAGTGCTTTGTATACAAGTCATATTAGAGTGCTGAGAGCCTGGCACAGCTGCCCAGAGAAGCTGTGGTGCCCCATCCCTGGAGGCACTCAAGGCCAGGTTGGATAGGGCCCGGGGCAGCCTGAGCTGGTGGGGGGCAGCTCTGCCCACAGCAGGGGTGGGTGCTGGATGGGCATTGTGGTCCTGTCCAAACCAAGCCATTCTATAACTCTATGATTAATTTTGTTGTACTTTTCTAGCAGTGTAATAGCGTGTGTAATATCACATACATTCAAAAATGTGTATTTTCATTCAGAAACCTATCCTTAAAATATCTACATTAGTCTCAACGTAACTTGCTGTCTTTTCACCTATACATTGTCTCAGAGTTACAAAAACATCATTTTATGTAGTAGTAATAGCCCTTTCCCTTCTATGGACTTGAGAACTTGACTATTCCATAGATAGGAGAAAAAAATAAAAATAAAAATAAAAATAAAAACAAAACTAAAATCAGGTGTTTCTTGCATCTGCCATCTTTACTATTTTTCAAAATGTATTTATATATTCTTTTCCTCTCTTTGCATTCTCTATGCTCCTTGACTATTTCCCCTTACCAAGTTTTGCATTCCTGCTTTATTTACTGCCCCTGTAATTGTCTGTCTTCTTCCTCCAAGTCCCTTCTTTCTTGATTTGTAGTTAGTCTTAAAGCTTTCATTAAGTACACCTCCTTCCCACTTTCCAGCTTCTCCTGCCATTGTTAAGTTATCTAACAACACAGACGGGGAAAAAATGTCAACCAGCCAAGCACTGGCAAAGGTGATTAAGACTGTTATCAAATGCATAAAGTCAAGCAATTTCAAAATACAAGAAGATGCAAATAACCAATCTTCTACCAATTTAACCACAAGAAATAGCAAGTTTATGCTAAGAAATTTTTGTACCAATACGTTTTCTTCAACTACAAATATGATTTCTACTTGACAGTGCTCTTTTCAACTTAAGATCACCCCATGTGTCCATAGGCCCACTGGTTTATGAACATTCAGTGTTTCCAAACCTGATTTTCATCGCTATTTAGAGGTTAAATTTATGTTTTCTGTTATTGTTTAACTCAAAAATACCACTCTGAATTATGTATCACCTTCTCCTTGTATTATTACATTCAGAAATGCTACTTTGCTCTAAATACCTGAGTGCTGATATCTTTGCCCTCAGATTATAAGCCTTGGATAAAAATGTTCATATCCATCCTAACATGACACATTCAGCATTCTGCTCAGTGCCATCAAATGTTAAAACAGGTCTTTAAACCTGGTCTATGTTAATGCACGAGGAACTGTTGACTGGTTGGAAAAACAATTCTATTGTTTTTAATCAAATTATACTGTCAGAAAAGGGAAATCAAGTGTTTCTGGAACCAAACCCTGTAGAATATTCTCCATTCTCTTTTCAACTGAGTATGATGACATGATTACTTAAGACACAACTTTTCTATGGTGGCCCTTTTATTGCCTGTAGGTTATATACGTACATATATAGAAACAGTTATTCTCATAAGAAGTTGCAAAAGCAGAGACTGTAATTAAATGTATAGTCTGTGCTCCAATTTTACAGTTCCCATGCTGCAGCCATCACACAATAGCTCGCACAAGTGAGAGATGCCAACTTGACAGAGACTAAATTGGGGTTTATTTTGGTGATGCTTCTGAAGAAGATTCTCTTGGTGCTTTGTCAAGTGGCTTTTTGTTACGTATTTCTATCTGTTGGTCTCTTTAAAAATACAGTGTGAGATTTTGAGGTCAGTGATTTTTGCATCTTTCCATACACATTAGGGAAATCAAGTATATCCTTGTATGAGGTACGCAGCCTGTGTTTTACTTTTTGTACTTCTAGTCGCTGTCATAAATGCTGCAGACTAAAACATGAATTTGTTATTCCTTTCTGGTTTGTACACCAGGAATTTTAATTCTGCAGTGCTTCACAAATCCACTGCAGATTTTCAAAATGCACTTAAAATAAGTGCACATTGTGAAGATCAAGATTAATATATATAGATAGTGTTCTGACAGTGTAAAGAAATAGATCTGCAAATGCAATGGCATTTTTCTCCACCCACTTTGTACTCAGTAGAGCTTCCTCAAAACATGACTTGTACCTTCACATAAAGCTTCACCTTCCTTTGATCTCACACCTCGTATGATATCCATGCTACTTCTGATTCCTAGACTAATTTCTTTCTGCACGGTTTGTTTGTTTTTGCAGAGGAAAGAAAACCATTTCCTTCACAGAAGTGCAAAGCAATAACTCTACTAAGCCAGACAAGATCAATACTATTTTGGTTATGCACTACATAGATTTTTCAAGTGCACACAGATTCAGATGGCGTACCTCTAACAAAATTGCAATCATATGGGTTTCAGTACTTTTTTGGCTTGAATAACAATGGCCTTGCCCATGAATCCGATGCTTCAGTAGACAAAATATCTTCCAAGTACATTGTAGAATAAATCATAGAAGTATATCTCTCCAAAGAGCAGATTGAAAGTCAGGGGATTTAACAATACATTGATTAAAATGTCTTTCTGATGGAAAAGGTGTAACATCAAAAACCACACTGATTTTTCACAAAATCTGATCTATCAGAGAAAGATTTGTTTCCATTACTATTTTTTTTTTCCTTCAGTGGGGAAGGAAGTGTTGAAAATACCTTGTGCTGTAAATGATCAATAGACAATATTCATTCCAGTTAACCCTCATTTTGTAGTTATTACAATGTGGAAGAAAATATGGATAGTACTTAACAGACAATGCAAAGACAGTGACAAAGAGGTACCAAAAAAATACTAATTTTTCAAATGTTACTTATATTTCAAAAGCAACAAAGGAAATGATTTAAACATGTTTAGAAGTGATAAGCAGAAACAGGGGAAGTTCAAATTCATTTACTTAAAAAAAATTCCCTTCATTGCCCTTGCAGGACTCGACAAAGATGTCCAGAAAAGTTGTAGAATATTCATACCACTAGGTTTCCACAACCTGGAAGACAAATTTCTGACTGAGTTGTTTGAATTCAGTACTTTGAGCAAGAGGTTGGACCCTTGACGTTTCTTCTGTCCTGAGTAATTCTTAGAACTGTCAATAAAGTGAGGTGTTCACATCATTGTTCATATCACTGTATGGCAAGAACTCATTAGTTCAGAATGGCAGAGGACAAGAGTTACTTGAAGGCTAGACAACAAGAAAGAAAGCTTTCACCAACCATAGCATTTTCACATTTATCTTTTGTTTCATTTTCCTACTCCTTTGACTCCAGTCTCACTTCCATCACTACATTCAGTATGGTACACTTTTACTTGGTTATGTACATGTAACTTCCTAAGTCATAAAATTCATACCCATGCTTTTAAAGCATTTTGCAAAAGGTAAGAGACCTTCCCAAAAACATACTAAAAGACCTTCAAAATAAATAAAACAATAACAAATATGACATCCTTATCTAGTGTTATTCTTTGTGTAATGACTTAAGTTCTGAGGATCATATTTCTGCAGAGACTAAGATTTCTCTAGCACAGTTAGATATTGGACTGTTTTCCAAAGTGCCTAGTTACTAAAATATAATGAGAATTATTTGTTCATCCTATTTTAGCTCTTCTGAAAAATATATCTATCCACTTCACTTCATTTTAATGAACGTTCTTCCTTTTTGAATTAGCCTGAAAGTAACTACTGTTAGAATTGAGGGCTTAAACTTTTCATTACCAAGTATAAAATACTTTTAAAAAGATCTAATTAAAAAGAAAATCTGCTGTTGTAAGCTACTTACTTTTGAAAAAACAAATTTTAGCCTTCTAATTTTAAATACACAAGTGACTAAGGCCATTATTTATCAGCGTGCTATTGTCTTCCACTAGATAGCCCCTACAATTTTCTATAGGAACAAAGTCTGTTACACAGTCATTCTGTATATCATGTAATCACGAGAAAATAGGATGAATCTGAAGAGTGGGGTTCAGCTGCTTATGTACAAATTAAGTATGTCTGATATTATTTAGATTCGCTATGTTAAATGGTGGACATGGCACTGTGGTAGGAATTCCTCATCTTCTGGACAGACACCTGGAAACCATAAAAGGCGCCGCTGATTATCTCATAAAATGAGAAATGCCTTTCATTGTTAAGGCAAGTTAACTGTTCATTAATAGCCCTTATGCAAGAATAACACTTTAAATACAGTGTAAAATTAGTGAAATGTTAGATGACAGATCCTGTTTGTGACTTCAAATATATTTTATTTTAACTATGGAAAATAGATCTGATCACTAATATAATCTATGTACATTCAGTACAAAGCAAATAATATGATGCTGTTATAAAATAATTCTAATGGATTTATATAATCATTTTGGTAAATTACCATTAAACAAAATGAGAACAAAGGTTATTAAATGACCTTACAATTGATACAAGTCATTCCACGTATTCATCCCCTTTACAAAACATCTTACAACGGAGCGTTTTTGCATATGATTGATTAGAGACGGTCTACTGAAAATCACTGTTACTTCAAAACTCCTTCAGTTACAGAAGATTATGTAACAGTCCACATGTGCTCCAAGGAACTGCTGCAGTTATGTCAATTTCACAACTGATTTAATTAATTTCTATAATAGAAAAAGAACAGCAAATATAGCAAAATCACCTACTACAGGTTCATCGAATGGATAATACATCAAGCACCATTATTTCTGAGTTGGGAGATACAGTCCTTCGTGGGCTTGTGCTATATAAACAGCAGTGGATGTTTTGTCCTGTAGTACCATTTGGAGAGAATACTATTTTCCCAATATATATTAACAAATAATAGTATACGTATATATTTCACATAGCCATTATGAGTTACACATATCACACATTTTTGTAGGTCCATTACTCAGGGCAGAATATCACATAAAAATTAAATGTTACTTAATAAAGAACACAGATGTTGAGTGAGTTTTATTCCTCAAGTAAGCTCTCCAGGTATTTGCTTTCTTTTGTGATTAAACAGGTAAAGAAAACCAGTTTGCAGCTCTGCTGAACTCTTGCAGCTTTCCATCCAAGGGTAATATGACTCATCTTCTAGAGGTGCCTTCCACTCCACCAACTATGCAGAGAGCACCAGATGGCTACATCTGAAAATTAAATTTGGCCTAAGTGAATCCCGCTGACACCTTCCATGATATAAGGAAGATAAAAACAGCTAAAGACCAAAACAAATGCTTTTTTATATCAGTAGCATGCATTTGACTTCATTGATTTGATTCATTAGTAGGTTATTGGAAGTTCAATGCATTAAATATGACATTAATGCAGAAAGAAAATAGCAGAGTAAACCAACTGGGAAATGAAGGCAGATTTGAATGTTTGATTCTTTTTGTGCTTACCTTGAACTGCTTACTGTGGTTGAGCTTGTTGGAATATGCTACAGATTAGTTGTTTTTCATTATTTCAACTAGGTAGCAACACTGATGGTGGGGAAGAAAAATATTCTAGGCAGTTGCACACTATGCATACTGATCTGATATTCATGTCTACAGACAATGATGAATTCATTTCAGAAAAAGTAGTAAAAACATTTAAAAAAAATGAATTTCATTATTTTACATGCTATTGTTCTCCTCAAAATCTACTAAAACATAATGAGATCTTTTGTGTTTCATGTTCAGTGAAACACCAACAAGCAATAATTGAAGTTGTCAAAGGAAAATTCAATTCCTGCTATCTACAGGGAAGATACAGCTGAGTAAAATTTTATCAGCTTAATAAATAAAATTGGAACTAATGTCCTTCCAAATATAAATCAACATGAGAAAAGCCCAACAAACTGAAGACGACTCACTTAAGCACCTCTATCAAGATTCAGAAATGTTGAGATTCTCTATGGAAATAATTTTGAGATGCCCGTCATTTCTTTTTTTCCCCTAAAGAAGTTCTTTTCTCTTCTAAATGATGATATTCAGGTTACATTCTGTAATTAGGAGGGATACATGTATATATTTTTTCTCTTGGCGATGACCAATATATGATGTAAAAGATTTTACTTTGCTTTAAAAAATAAATTATATTCATTTCAAACAATCTTTATGCAAAGCCATATAAAAAGAAAAAGCAATCTTAGATGTCAGAGGCTTTATTCACCTTAAGACTGAGGTCTAGTCTTCAGTTTTCATTATGCAGGAAAAGTTTGCTTGTAACAAAATGTCAAAAGCAAAGTTTCCAAGAAGAAACCTGAACTCTTCAGGTTGACCTTGAAAAATACAACCTCCTGCATATTAACGTTTACTGCTCAACAGAATGAGGTCAAACATATTTAGTGATCAGAAAGTAAAAAATCTCGAAGTAAAACAACTCCCCCCTAATGTCAACACGCTTAAACTCACACCTTTGGATGTGAATATTCCATTTAACTGATAGAGAAAATCCGTATGTTAAATTAAAAAGGAAAAAAAGTGTTAATAAACAGCATAGGGTAAAGCAGAAGTTCTGTAGTTAGTACAACACCATTTTTCATGAATACTCACCTACCTAATGCAATACATTTGACTTTTTCTATGGATCTGCAGACTTCTATTTGGGTAACTTCTAAGTTACCCAAACACCATATACCACTGTCCATAGCAACACAGAAGCCCTGTTGACAGAAATCCACTTTCTGGATACAAGCAGTTACTGTTCTAACAGTAACCAAATGCATCTGTGTACAGGCTCAAAGAACACCTTCACACTAAGGTACTGCCTGTGTGAAGAACTTTTACAGATGTGACAACAGAGCTCTGCTTTCCTACCTAAAGAACTGCAACTTCCCCTTCCCACAAAAAATCAAATAATGAGAAAATATTTTCCTTAAGGTTTTGTTGTTTTTTTTTTTTTACTTAATTGCTCAAACAGAGCTCCATAGAGATAACAAGAAATTGATCTTCTGCTCCAGGAGAAGTATCATTTGGAATCTGTATTTTCATATTGCGATGCAGGAGAAGAATGTAAATTTTAACTGATCACAAAGTAAAATATAATATATTTCAAATTGGGTCAATCAATGGAGCACACATTTTCCACCACTGTGATGGAAAAAGGGGAACAGGAGATAGAGGTACATAAAAGGGAGTGATGTAGGACAGAGCTATACGTGGGTCCAGGGGAGAGTACAGATGATAAAAAGAGCATTTGGAAACTCTTATCACATGAGCTGCTCCCATTATTCCTTTCTGTTCTAACATCTGCAATGGCTTGCCCCTGGGCCAACTGTTGGGGGGGGGGATGGGGCGGAATAAATAAAAAAAAAAGAGGAAAAAAATCAAGACCCACAAGGTGTAGAATCTTTTTCATGAGTTACAGAAGAGAGGTCAAGTCAATTGCATAAAAGAGAGAAGAGTAAATAAAACCATTAAGGAAGGAGGGAAAACAACCACTGCTTATTTGTTCTCCTAGAGGAACTAGCAGAGATAAAGTCCTCCTCAGTTATCCTTCAGTTCACTCCTTTGCGTGTGTTCATAAGGCACTGTGCGTATTCACTAATGAGAAGCTTGTGGGATTGAACGCTAATACGCATAAGATGTTGCATCATTTTGCTCACTTTGTAAGGGTTACGGTAGGTTTAATACTTGACAAAGGATGAAATTTTCATGAATATTTATTTTGATGGTGCTAAATAATATTTTTTTCAGTTTTATCACCAACAGATGATTAGTCAGTATTTAACATAATGAAGTTTATTAGAAGTAAATGCCTCTCTTTTAGACAAAAGCTATGTAAGCTATTCAATCATTTGTGTCACTAGTAAAATAACTACATGTATGTATATATATTTATATAACTCTTGATACTGCAAAGCCGACACATGCAAGCCTCTCTGTAACATTTAGAGGATATGAATATCTAGGATTCTCTATTTGATATCAGAATTTTTACACACTACTATTCATACAGCTTATGCTTCCAACAATGTAGGTGGAATGGCACTAATAGAAGCATAGCCTGTCTGGACATTTCCACTAACAAAGAAGTAAAAATCCCTGTATGAAGAAATCCCTACCTGACAACAAACTTCCTATTCTGCAGGATTTGGATCTAATGTTTGGAGAAACATTTTATTTGTTCCATGTAACTCCACTGTCTTGATGAAGCAATAGTTTTTCAACATTCATGAAGGGAGAAATCACATAATTAAAGATTACACTATAATGTAATACAGAAATAAAATATTATCAACAAATGCTTTAAGTGTTCCTCTTTTTAACCATATTAAGTCTTTTGTTGTCGTTTCTTATATTTTAATTATTCTGAACCAACTCTCCATGCACTGATACTCATATATCCTCTTTCTGACTTATATCTAGAGATGCGTAGTGAATATGTTAAGGCATTAGAGAAATTCAACCTCTGTTATTAAAAGAAGACAACAGCTCTGAAATGATGGATAGTTATTAGAAAAATAGACTATAGCAAGACTAAAGGTAGTAATCTAAAATCTAATCTTTCCTCTGTAGAAACATGGCATCCACAGTGTTTCTTCTTCTTGTCTCCAGATAACTTCATGGAAGAGGTTTAAAAATAAAAGTCTGTGTAAAAGTGATTACTGACAAGTTGTAGTTCTAATTTTAGACTCCTGAGATTTAAGATCTTTGGTCCCTTACTCTTAGTTCATTTATGTATGGAGCACTGATTTTTCTCCTTGCATAAAATTATAGTGCTCTCTGCAGCAGCTGAGAAGCCTTTTCAGATTTGCTTACAGGGCTGAAGAAGTGCAGGTGTGCCTGATCCTGAATACTTCCAGGGAGGGGGGCATTCACTATCTCACTGGGCAACACATTCCTGTGTCTCACCACTCTCACAGTAAAGAACTTCCTAATATTTACCCTAAATCTACCTCTTCCAGTTTAAAACCATTTCCCCTTGTTCTGCCACTACATGCCCTTGTAAAAAGTCCCTCCCCACCTTCCCTGTAGGCTCCGTTTCAGGTACTGGAAGGGCACTATAAAGTCCCCACAGAGCCTTCTCTTCTCCAGGCTAAAGAACTCCAGCTCACTTAGCCTCTCCTCACAGAGGATGTGCTCCAGCCCTCTGATCACCATTGTGGCCCTCATCTGGACTCACTCCAACATCTCCATGTCCTTCTTAAGTTAGGGGCCCAGAACTGGATGCAATACTCCGAATATTGTGAGAGAAGCGTAGAATGCATGTAATCTATTTACCTAATACCTATTTCTGAAACGAAAACTTACATTGATACAAACTGAAATTTCTCTAATGTATTTTTTTTTAAATATCTATTATGTAGTGCTCTACTGTCGTGAAAGAAAGCAACTTTCCTAAATCTGAACTTTAATCTGACACACTGCTGAACAAGCACAGTACAGAATGAATGAGCTTTTTAGGACAAAGTTTTAACATTCCTGACTACATTTCTCCTACCATCTTTCACATGAACCACTCAAACATATACGCTAATACTCTTTCACTACTATACTATGAGTTGCTGTGGGGTTTAAAGCACTGTTCTTATATTTTAACATTTTACATCTGTCTCTAAATCCTACATAGTATCAGTCTTCACAGCAGTATTTTTATATTTATAGTAGCCAGCACCAAAATATGCCACACTTTTTTCCTTAATATATATTTGCACCAACTGCAGCTTTTCTGTTCTGTCTCTATAAAGTCCATCAAATTCAGAACTGTTTCACCTCAGAGTAATGCATCTATCATACATATTACAATCAATTTAAAGAGCACCTTTTATTTGCATGTTCTTGTATTTCTTTTTTCATTTTTACTGTTGTTTTTTTTTGTTTCTTACCTAGTAAGCTTGCTTATAGCATGCTAATCCTTTGCAGAAATTATTACTACTCACATTTACTCAAACTCTAAACATCATACACCTCTTAAATCAAAGTAAAAGCAAATATTTCATGTTAATTATCTTATCCCCTGGCATCACTCACAGATCAGCTTCACTCAAACCTTGGCCAATTTGTTACCTTTTTTTTTAAAATCTTCATAGCTTTTCTTTTGTCCCTCATGCGTTCATAATGCACTAAAACAAAAGGTTGGAAAAGTTACCTATCCTAATAGTGTTTGATATCTCCCTCTCCAACCAAACAAAAGTAACAAATATTACCTTAAAAAATGGGTTCTTAAGCTCTAGTTTCCTGTTCTTAAAATTCTGAAATGTATATATTTATCCTTTCACTTTCTTTTTAAATATACAGTAACAAAATCACATGTGATCTGTAGTAACATTAACTTTTCAATTTGAAAATTAATTTTTATTAGGTTAATGCTTTATAGCCATGGAATGACTTACAAGTTAAATTAAAAAAAAAAAATGGCATCTCTTTTCTGATGAAAAATATACTTGGAAAATTTGCATGAGTCCCACTCATCCAATTTTCTTTTCTTTGGGCTATTAATTTATAACGTTTCCCCTGCTAGAATTAAGTTGTCATATTTTCCAAACTACTGAGGAAAACAAGTCATAAAACAATACTCAGAATACTGTAAGAAGAATGCATGGTCCAAAGAACTAATGAAGAAACGTATTTTATAGCCACTTCTTAAGTTCCTAGCTCTGTCTCCAGTTCCGGTATTACACAATGGAATTCTTCTGGTCACTTGTGTGCCACTTACATTCTAAACTAAATTTTACATGAATGGAAAAGAAAAATATAAAGCATATATGAGAAGAAGCTAATAATTTCAACATAAATCAAAGAATTAGCACAAGAATAAGTGTGTATAAAGAAATGGTAGATTTTCAGCAGTTATTTACTTAAGTGTAGCAAAAACATGGAAGATTTGCTAGGAGGAAAGTTTCTGCTCCTCAGTATTAGGTTAGTAGACAGATACAAACAGCAAGAGTACTGGTAAGATGTAAGAAATAGCAGAGCACTGGAGCTGTCACACGTCACACAAATAACAGAAATATCTACAATGCCTGCCTACATTTTTCTATGATTCTCTCTGTCCTCTTAATTTGAAAATCAATAACTACCTAGAACGAGAATTGATCCAGATTAAATTACCTTCTGATGGGCTACAATAAAGGCTCCACTGGAGAGACACAATTCTCACTCTGGTGAGGGGGCAATAGGGAACAGTACAGACGCTGATCTAGAGTGGTCAGTAGGGAGGTGTCATGGTATTTACTTATAGATTTGAAAAGAATTAAGAAGTGACTACTTATCCAAAGGAGAATTGTCCAAAGGGGACTTCCTTGACCATTTTGTGTGAATTTGTTCTGTGAACAGAGAGGAGAAATCAATCTCGAATTGCCATCTGCCTGGAAAGTTCTAGTACATATTAACATGCAATTGAAACTGCTATAATAAAAGAAACTTTAGGAGAAAGTTTACACTACTGGGCTTTATGGTTTCTCTTTTCCCCTCTGCACCTCACACACCTTAACCTGTTTTCTCTCTTCCCTCACATATTTGCTCTACATGTGACTTGAACAAGACGAATGATAGTAAAAGGTAGTTTCTGAGACACAGTACAAAATCTCTAAGTTTTAGAAAAAAATAATGTATTTATCAATGAAAATGTATTGGATTTTCTTTAAAAGGACAAAAATAAATTAGTGGTTTCACTTCTCATGAGAACTCTGCTCATATTCCTAGGTCATTTTCATTACCTGAACTCCCACAGATACAATAATATTTTTCATACTGAAAGTTCCATATCTTCATAGCTATTCTTCCATAATCTCCTCTGTGCAGCCAGACTATTTCTTAAGGTACAGTCAAAGCCCTGATGACCAGTTTTGAACTTCAACATCTCTAGTTCTTACCTGGTTTTTATTTCCTGGTACAAGCTTGCAACAATTTTTACTTTTGTTCTTTAGCCAACCCATTGTTTGAGATTATGGCATAAAATACAGCACAGAAGTAAATAATGTACATTATAAACAACAGGGATTTAGCAGACACAAAGGGCCAGCACTTGTTTGTATTTTTACAGATTTACTTTTGAAGTATTTATTTTATGTTGTAAATGCTTTTATGAAAGACATGATCCCAAAATCACAGCATAAAAACTTACTAACTCAGTTGAACTCTATGTTCTCCCAATACACTTCATTACATAAAGATACCTCTTAAAAAAAATTGACTACATTTTCCTTTTAAAATTTCTTCAATAAATATTCCAATCCACCATGGGAAAAAAAGAACAAAGTTAAGTTATTACATCAAAGTCACCAGATCTGTGTTTTGCCACAGCAGAAGAGTGAATTTCTAAGCCTAAGGAACCTGACAGACAAAAACAAGTCAGCCCCTGATAGGCAAATTAATACTATTTTATTTTGAGTGAAAAAGTGAAATATTGACAAATTTATGCAGTAACACATTTTATATTAAATGAAACTTCACTGTGTGAAAATTTTAATACTGTAATTTCTTTGACTTCTGACATTTTGTCTTATTCCTCTATCAGTTGGTTTAATGATGTGCAACAAAACAAATTTCATTGTTCTAAAATATTTTTGGATGCTTTATGGTTTCTGCCATGATGGATACTAGTCATTGACTTGTGACATTTGATAGTTCTGGGAGATGTGGGATAGCCAAGAAGTAAGACACACAGTTATGTGTAGGCAATATTGTCTAGCTCTTGAAATATAGCAGTTAAATATTTTTTAGTGATTTTATTTATTTATTTTTTTTCTGAAAAAAATCTTAAAGCTAAAACTATTTGTGAAGAAAGAGTGGTAGAGACACCTTTTCAAAGACAACTGGGAAAGAAAATTTTTATAGTTTAATCAAGATGTTCATAAAAGGGGGGATAAAGAGGATGAATTTGAAGACAACTAGTAAAAGGAAAAAAAAAAATCAAACTACGCGAAAAAATTCTGCGCTTAGTTTAATATTGAATCACTGTGAAATGAAACCATTTGACTTGTCCAAAACGTATTTTAAATTAAACATTTTATGATGCATACTATTAAAACCACTAAGTGTATTACAAAAATGATATATTAAAACTAAATATTTTTTAGGAATGAATTGTAGATGTTTGTACTTCATTTTTAACAGTTGGTAACAGCTTTAAAAAGACATTTTCATTATACAAGTGTGGGGTTCCATAGGTCACAGCAGACTGAAGCAGTACCAGCACTCTTATTCTCTTTACTTCACAGCAGGAAGAAGTTGAACTGTACAGTTTAATATAATGGTTACAGAAATCTTGTAGCTAGACACTGCTGAGTTGTTTCAAGGGTGCAGCACCACAGAAATGGCCCAGGTGACCCATCAGAACATGGCTTTGGGCAATCCTTGTCCTCAGCAGACAGTGAGATGGCAGAAAGCAGATTCTCTCAGTTCAGACCTATCCCTCCTTTCATTTTTCAGTCACTCTGAGTAAAAAAAAAACCTCTTGATCATTCTAAGCCTGCAACTATCAGTGTGCATGTTACCACACCTTAGAAAGATAGCCACATGGAGTGCCAGTGACAACACCTGAGACACAAGTCTGCTACCTGATCACTTTCTGATATTTCTTGAGTGTTCTTCTCTTACTCAGACTCCTCATAGTCAGTAATTGAATTACCCTAGTACCTACCTTAATTAGTAAAGATTAATCCATGTTGAAATGGGGAAGTTATGTTCTTATTAATACAAATTATTTGGTTCCCTTAAGTTTGATTAAATTAAACAGAGAACCAGGATCATCATTAATTAAGTTAGAGTAAAGTCAAAATACACAGTAGAAATTCACACTTCATAATCAGTTCTTTACTTTGAAGAGAGGGAAAAAAATACTGTCATCACATAGCATCTTTGATTTCAATAGTTCTAAAACTAGAATGAATGAGTATACATTTCAGCAAAGATTAAAAGATTCTAGCAATTAAAAACCACATACCTACATATGTACATGTAATTCAATGGAAAGCACAGTACTGACAGCTGATCAGCAAGGTCCAAGGCTGCAGCAAGTAAGGGTTTGCATTTAACTATTTGAGATGTATATAAGAGCAGTTTCATTTGTTGCTGGCTTATTTGCTACTCACAGAAAATTAAATGACAGCCACATCTCACAATTACCACTGATTTAGTCTCAGTTAAAGAAAGTCTAAGACTTGTGAAATATAAGGCATAAGCAATGTTTTACATGAGAGTATGTTTGCGTGCAGAGACCCTTACCTGGTTCAAGTCTATTCACCACCATACTTACATAATCCACAAATATCTGACAAATAGCTATGTGACACATCCTATTTCTATTTCAAGAGCTTGGTACAACCAGAAAACTATAGTGGGTCTATCCCCTTACTCTTTTCCAGGTTACATCTATTACTAAGAGGAATTATATAGTTTTAATTCTAAAAAAAAAAAAAAACA
>VXAB01011520.1:160766-200216 GCA_013399175.1 Odontophorus gujanensis
GTTATTTTAATTTGGTCAATGCAGTTTATCCGTCTTCCACTTTCTGAGACCTGAGGTGCCACAAATGCTTATTGTCAGAAAGTTGTGTTTATGCCTCTTTGTCCAATTTTAACTTTGACTCATAGCAATGCTGACACAATGTTTCTGGTTCTGTATTCTCTCATTCCATGTTCCCTCTAAATATTTCTTTCACCCTTCCTTCCTCTGCAAGTTTAACCAGCAGTGTAGGAAATAACGCATCTGACTTTTCCGAAAGGGCATGACTACGGCTTTGTTTATGCCACAGTTATCATAGATCTCAGAGAACATGTTAATATAAGTTTCAACACAACTAGAAACAAATAACTTGCAGACCTCTGTATCAAAACTGTTCTCACACTTAGCAATCAAACTATTAAAATGTAACAGCTAAGTCAGACTCTTTTCCGCCTCAGACCACAGGATTTGCAAAAGTTACATTCTTCCAAAACTCAAGACACTCTTCAACTTCTTCAACTAAGTTCTAATCTGCAATTCTTACTGTTATTTCTGCTATATTCATTTCTTTACGAATTTGTTTGCATTGTATCTGCATGAATTTGTGGTTACCAAGCATGACAATTTTCAACCTATGCCTATATATCAAAATAGGAATTTTACTGAAAAAGCAATAACATAGTATATAAGTTGTCACCTTCCCTTCAGTCTTCCTTCCCCTAAAAGCTCCATAGATAAAATAATTACTTGCCACATGGGATCTTCTGTGTTGAGAAGAAAACACAAGATTTGAGAGACTTCCTCATTCAACTGGAGTGTAAGCGTGATGAGGTATGTGCATGAGCATATGGATGCATAAAGGTGTCTAGGTGAATGTGTGTCAACTGAGGAAATAAAACCCAACATTTATTATGACAAAAGCTAAGTATATGCAATGTTGAGAAGAGTCCACAGTATTGATGAACTCTTGATGAACAGTATTTGTACAGCATGCCATGACTAAACCATAGGATCATGTAGTGCTGTACAATTCAGTATTCTCAGTATCTGGGATTACTATGCTCTTTCTTGTGATGGTGCTGAAACACAGCATTTTAATTCTTTATGGTATAGCTGTTCTTACTGGCATAAAGAGCACAAGTAATATTTTAGTACAGCATCAAACCTTATCTCACAGAAGGAGAAGGAATAAATTTCAAATAACAGGTAGGGAATGTGTGCATGTTTGCTGATGCATTACTAGCTCATCCATACATCAAATGAGATCCATTCCTGCATACTACATGTAAGATAACTACAAATTATGTAAAAGTAAGTAAAAGAGAAATAGTAATGAATACATATTGTGAAACAATTGAAGCATTGCTAGTTCAGCTCAGCAAAATCAGGTTTCCTAGAAGAGATTGTACTTCTAATGTAAAACTTATCAGATCTCCTTTCAGGCAAAGAGTACAGGGCTTCGTAAGTCACACTATATTCTGTTAACTAAGGAAATGGGGCAATCAATATGTCTGATTTAGATTAAGTAAAAGACAACTAAAATAGAATTGAAATAACATTGAAAAAGGTTAATGTTGGTTGGGGGCTGTGAGATATGCCTGCAGGATGTGCTCAAGCTATTGAGCAGGTGATAACTGAAATGAAGAAATTTCAAAAAAAAAATAAAAATTAAAAAAAAAAGGACATTCAACTCTATCTCATTCCAAAAATATCTAAGTATATACAGCTACTTTTCGATTGAGACAATGTATATATTCCAGTAAAGATCAGAACATCATGACTTACATGATGTTAAACTTGAAAATAAAACATCTTCATATTCATATAAAATATCATTTTAAGCTTCAAGGAACTTCCTCATCTATCCAAAAGTCTGACATTTAGGGAAAAATGTTAACTACATGTGACATCAAATAAGCTGTTCTTTTGGTCATTCATCATCATCATCATCAAAACAAAACAAAAAAGTTTTAGCCTTCATTTGCATGAATGGAGAAGTTATAATTCAATTACTATGCTAATCTAATTACTACTGGACATACCTCAGTATATCTGCAGAGTTTTTGGTCAGAACTGAAAAAGAAAATAGGGAATAGTATGGTACGATTACCTTTCTGTTCCCCAGCTCCCTTGGGCAGTTGGAGACCCACTTGTTTTGTAACAGAAAACAACCACAAAAATGTTTCTAACAGTTTTCACTAGTAATCGTATCACAGAGGCTGTTACATCCCTCTCACCTACCGAATCATGTAACAAATCAGATACCATGCCTTTATTTTAGCCTAGTGCTGCATGTACTCTAAGGAATTCTTACTTTTCCACTTCTGGAAAATGATTGGCCTCCTATGCCATCAAGGTTAGATACCATTTTGACTTTTTAACATTATTTCTCTTTTAAACTTATACTTCATTTCTCCTAGTGAACACAGAAAAAAAAAAAAAAAAAAACCCTCAAATGTGTCACACTGTACAAAATTATTTAAGTGCTTACTTTTCTTAACATACATAAAAGAAAAAAAAGTTACTGTCCTTCTTTTAACTGACCTTTTAGTAGACAGAATGCTATGCTCAAAACCACATTTCATTTAAAAGATTCTAAAGCTTACTGTAGATATATTAAAACTAATAATTTTTAATTAAAAGGAAGTATTTGTCAACACATACTTAGGAAAAGCCACCAGTGTACACACTTACTTAAACCTGTATTAGCATAACTCATAGGTAATCATAGAAGATATTAAAAGAGATGAATCTTAGATAGCCAAATTCCAGGTTATGTTTCTCAGTAAAGTACACCTAGATATTCAGTTACATATTAATGGTGGGATTCAATTCAGGATCACAGAATCACAGGGGTTGGAAGGCACCAAAAGTAATCATTGAGTCCAACCCCCCTGACAAAGCAGGTACCACCTACAATAGGTCACAAAGGTAAGCATCCAGATGGGTCTTGAATATCTCCATAGGACACTCCACAACATCTCTGGGCAACCTGTTTCAGTGCTCCATTACCCTCATCATAAAGATGCTCTCCCACAGATTTGTATGGAACTTCCTGTGTACAAATTTTAAGCCATTATTCCTTGTCCTATCACTATGCAACAAGAAGAGCCTGGTCTCATCCTTTTGCCTCCCACCTTCCTTCAGATATTTATAAACATTAATAAATCCCCTCTCAATCTTTTCTCAAGGCTGAACAGACCCAAGTTTCTCAGCCTTTCCGCAGACGGGAGATGCTTCAGGTACTTCATCATGTTTGTGGCCCTCAGAGGTGTCTTTAAAACAGTCTTTATGTGAGCTAGGGGGCTGAGAGTAGATCAAAAATGGTATTTTTTTTAAAGGGATAGCTAGGACTCAATACAATTGTCTTGGTATCCAAATACAGATGGTATAGAGCTATTTCAGATGAACTCTAGCATCCCACTTCAGTTCAACTTTCCTTCCAGAAGAGTCTGAGTCTCCCATTCTGTCTACCAAACACCCTGGGGACATTGTTACTATATCTCAAATAGCACTGTACTTATGTTTAGACTATAAAATTGAATTTTCAGATTTTCTACGCACAGATTTTACATACAGATCCTGTATACGGATACAAGAATTCTGGTACTTAAATCCTGAACCAAGTCCCAGTGAAGAAGTTAACTCCAGCTCTGGCCCCATCTCAAGGGGTCCAGAATCCCTTAGGAACAGCTCTGAGCTAGACAAAAAGAAACAGATCACCCTTCACTGAAAGTACGACAAAGAATAGAAATAGCAGGTGCAGTCTACCACACAATACAGTTTGTTCAGGTTGTATGTACTAAACCTCTATGCAGCACAATGAACAGGAGAACAGGGATTAAAAGTCACTTCTAATGCAACAGTTCTGTATCTTGGCCTAGACTGTTGTGTTTTCTGGTGCCTGTTCTCTTTAACATATGATACTTGAATTCTTGCCTTTAAAAAATAAAAATAAAAAAAATCACCCATCCTAAATCAATGGGAACCCCTGCCTCAGAGAAGCAAGTGGGAAGGTGCATTTTTTAAACACTTCTAATGTAGATGGTGGAGTCCACATCTCCCACAGTGTGGGTTAATGTGACGGATTTGGAAGCTTTCTGGTGCTGGCAGAGAGATAGCTCATTAAATAAAAACTGTACCCACTGTGGTTTAGAAGGAAAACTATCTCTGTTTCATTTTTTAAAGAAGAAACTTCGCTGTCTAAATAAAGGCTAATAGTAAAACTGTGAATCCTAACAACACAGGGTATTTCTGTACTTGCAAATACTACACCAAAACCTCTCAAAGAGTAAAAAGCATTGAGATGTAATCTGTATTTGACATTTCCTATTAACTGTGCTGAAAATTTAGCATACAAACTGTTATGACTTCCTTTCTGAAATAATACCCACTAGATGTCATATAAGGAGACTATTTAACCCAACCACTTCATAGCCATGCATATTAATATTTTCATGGAAACAGTCTGACCAAAAATTCCCAGAAGTCATATTCAGGAGTTATGAATTATTTATTGAATCTGTAGGGCAAGTGCAGGTCAGCTTTCTGGCAATTTTCAACTCTCCCACATTCATGAATACTTTGGGACTACACATCTTTGCTTCTTTTCACTAAAAGCAATGATCAAGAGTGGAAAGACTGTATGAAATTCAGTCTTAGTTGCATGTGGACAGGATACCACAAGGACATTGTTGAATGAGATGGCAGCTGACAACAGCTCCAATATTTACAGCTGAAACACAACCTTACAGAATCATATATATATATGATTACATACATAGGACTTCATTCACAGGATGATGAAATCTCAGCAATGAGAATTTCCAGGTGAAAATTTACTTCGAAGGTGGGAAGGAGGGAGGGAGGGAGGCAGGGAAGGAAGGAGGGAAGAAAGGAAGGAGGGAAGGAGGGAAGGAAGGAGGGAAGGAGGGAGGGAGGGAAGGAGGGAGGGAAGGAAGGAAGGAGGGAAGGAAGGAAGGAGGGAAGGAAGGAGGGAAGGAAACAATCAGTATGAAAACATACTTTAATAATACCATGTCTACAAATCTTTCTAGGCAATGCTAAGCTCAGTAATTAGATATCTGATATTTCCTATTGTTCACACTACTGAGTATTAAACTTCCCAAATTAATATTTTTAGAGATTAGTACACCCATATGTCCAGATGTACAGCACACTAACCTTCTACCCAGAAACGGAAATTTCACTTCTTTCACCTTTTTTTTTTGTCCATTTGTGTACGAAAATATTCCCTTTTTACATTAAACCTTTCTGATTTTCGGCTCAAATTTTAAATCACTTCCAATAACTTTACTGTTTACTTTATTGCAGCAAATTGCTGCATCAGAGAATGTGAAATTGAGACTAATACAAAGTGTTATTAATAGTAATTCACTATCAACACTCCACGTTAGCTATGCAGCATGCAAAGTTTCCTTCTTTAGATAATTTCTTGGCTGCTAAAGAAGTGTTCTGTTCAAATAGATAATGAGTTCGAAGAACAAAATTATTCTTGAAAGTAGGAACTGCAATAATAGATTTTGTATATGTAACTATGTAAAAATTAAGGCACATTTATACTAAGGAAATACAAGTGTAGCACACTTCCAATTGTGCTGAAAACGTCTTAGAATTTGCACAATGAAGGAAAAGTTTTCAGTATTAAAAGCTGCATCGGGAATATATATGGCAAACAAACCAGGAAGTTAAACAGGAGGCTATAAAGGCTATTTGCTCTTATGTCTGCATTTCTTATATTTTCTAATTTTTCCAGTTCAATTTCTCCATTTGAAGATGCACTGAGGACAGATTATCTTCATTTAAGTAATAGTATATGTACATTTTTATTTATGTTTTTATTTATGTTTTTATTTATTGTATATAATGCTGCATTGTTTAAAGTTTTCTGTATAGATCATTAATCATGTTGCCTCTGTAGACTAACACTCCTATTAAAGGTAGTAGGAAGCTGAATGAGATTGATCCACACACAAAAATGAATAATGCCTTCCTATATAGAGTTTGACCTGGGAGGTTCATTATTCTTAGAAACATAGCATCCCTGGAAACTCTGAACCTTTTTACCTTTACCACATCAATGAATCTTAACATTTAATCACTATACTCCATGAAACAGCAAAAAACAGAACTGTAATCACAGAACTGTAGGAGTTGGAATGAACCTCTAGAAATCAAGTCCAATCTTCAAATGTATAAGAAAAAAGTTGAATTTTAATAAGTTTACTAATTTTCTTTAGGATTCTGCATGCATGCACACACATACACCTTAACATCCCTTGTTTTCATGAACACTTATCAAAATCAATCAGAATTAAATTTTAAAATTGATTAGTTAAACTACATTAAACTCATGCCTGGACACTCTCATACAGAATTAAAGAGGCTTGCATTTGATTTAACTTAATTTATTCAGGATGTGAGCCCCCTAATCTACTTTAATTTTGATGCTCTGAATTCACAGCTTTAGTCAATTTGGGTTAACTTTCCTGATTGTCTTTCTGTAGACAAGTCCTAACACAATTTCATATCTAAACCAGGATTACCTTATAATCTATTTACATATTCTCACTGTACATCCAGTGACCTTCTGGATAAATTTCATAGGTACGTGCAGTTAGAATGGCCAAGATGCAAGATGCACAGAAATCATGGTATTTCTTTCAAATCCACAAAAAAAAATAGTTAAAACCAACTGTACTGAGGTAAATGCTTGAATCTGGAACTTAGGTGTGATGGACACATTAACTATTAGGGCCAGTAATTATCATGTAACACTTTTCACAGGACCAAAGGTGTTATTCCAGTGTAACTGCCCTCTATCTTCACAGTAATCCTTTCAATTCCAATTGGATACAGACTCTGCTCAGCAGTGTGAGAAAGGAATTACCACTATACACTCCTCAGCAGCTGCCACTTTGCATTTCAGTGGTGGACGCAGTGATCTTTACAGCCAACTTCAATATTGTTAGCTATTTCAGAATCCTTTCGGATTAGTGATGAAAAAAAAAAATAAAAAAAAAATCATATATTTCTTCATTGTATTTGTGATATTCCCTTGAAATTAAGAGCACTACACGGTGACACTCAAGTAATAGAACTGTGTTTCTTTCCTGCTCATTGTACCAAAATTTTTATGTACAACCTCTAGAAAATTATCCATATGCCACCTATCCTTCCAAAGCAACAAAATGCATACTTTTCTGTGACATATAAAAAAAGATTATGTACCTTTTTTTTTTTCTCATTTTAGAAAATTGACTAGGCACTACAAAAAGCTTTGATCTTCTAAAGGACTTTAAAAGTCCCTACCTACCTTTGAAATTACCACTATGAATGTCTTTTCTTTATACATGCAATTGTGAGGAATGCAATGCTTCGACCTATACAGCACATTTTAGCCCAGAGATATAAATGCTGTACAACAATAGGTAATAGACAGTAGTCTGTACTGAGTAACTGAACAGATATATTTACACTTTATCAGCAATCACACTAAATGGCTTCTTCTTCATCATAGAATGGCTCAGTGGATGTAGAAGAACAAGACATACAGTATTTCCTAAACCAGGAAACTTCATTTTCTTATGTATGTTTGTGTTGTTTACCTATCAAATAAAGATGATACTGTAAAAATAATTTTCACTTTTTATATTTTAGAATGCAAATATCTTTGCATTAAGAACTTGTTGCATAGAAACTGCTCTATAAGCAAAAAATCAGAACATTATTAATGGTAGCAATTGAGCAGGTCAGCTCTGCTAGCAGCATGTGAAATCCTACACAGAATAACTATGTTCCTTGTGAGGGGTCAGGGTGAGAGCCCAAGAATACAGTGCCGAGATAACTGAGAATCTGGAATTGGACCACTGTGAAGTATGACAGACTTCTGAAAGTACTGACTCGATCTAGGGCCTCTCAGTACAAGTCTCACCAGAGATGCCAATGAGAAATAAACGAGTTTAAGATCTGATATTTTGGGTATAAATTCCCCAGATGGATGGTACTGATTTTGTATATTTTAAAATGACACAGGGATCTTCCACCCTTTCTTGCACCACTTAACACTTATTTACCACTTCCTGTAACATCTGAAATGTTTACAAGGAAGTCCTTTTAAACACTGTTTTGTGTGTGTCAGTCTGGAGTTTCTGAGTTCTGCTTCATCTCTAGGCACTGTGTAGTGTGAACTTACAACTTCCAGGATATTAAAATAACCGGGTGCCCTCCACAAGAATGATGAATGTTTATTTTGGTTGGCCTAGTACTTTTTTTTTGTAAGGAACACAAATTGTTTGCGAGGTGAAAATGCCCTAACATGCAAGGAAGGAAAATAGGAAAATACATTTATTTAACAATCATATAATTGTGTTGACTCTCCAGGTAATACATTGAAATTGTATGGTAAACTCACATATACCTACATACAGTAAAGTCAGTCAACCTACTTCCTAGAAACAGTGTAGATAACTCTGAAGATAAAAATTAGAGCCATTCCACTTAATCTTTCTTTCATTGTTCACAGTTTCATATCATAGTTTCATCGAAACTAC
Source organism: Odontophorus gujanensis (assembly GCA_013399175.1). Lineage (NCBI taxonomy): Eukaryota > Metazoa > Chordata > Aves > Galliformes > Odontophoridae > Odontophorus > Odontophorus gujanensis. The sequence goes on from VXAB01011520.1 coordinate 169,316, forward strand.
TGACAGGCAAGGTGAACTGAGTTTGTTGAATCAGTGTTTCAGATTTCTCAACAATATTATTAAAGTTTTAATTCTAAGGCACTGTCATCAGTTTTTAATCCTTACAAGTCTATGACTAAATGCCTTCTAGACTCAACACAATGACTTCTCAGGATAAATACAATTTCATGTACCTCTAGTAAATGCACTTTTCATCAGAGAAGCAGGCAGAAGGAACTGGTTGCTTAGCAATAGTAATATTGTTGTATCTATACGTATATAAATTTATACTCGGTTGAAATTTGTATGGTATTCATACTTATTTTATAAGGGAGATACTTAATGGAAAAAAAAAAACCTCAGCATATAAAATTCTTAGTTCAGACATATTTTAAAGATAATGTTGCTAACTAAAAATTATTTCAATTATGTAAAAAAGACTTATTTATCTTAAGTAGTTCTTGACTTTTTCTGAAACATTTGTTTTGTTTTGTTTTTTTTTTTCATGTTAAAAGCTTTAAAATTATTACTGTAATACAAAGATGAGGCCATGAAATTTACAAATTCATTATTTTCTTTCTTTCTCAAATTTGTAATAAAAAGGTGCGTTTACTTCCATGCTAACAAACACAATAAAAATAGGCACAGGTTATACCCCAAATATATTTACTTTTAAAGATTTTTAATAGTTCAAAACAGAAGCAACTTCAAAGGTTAGCATCTGAGAAGCCTCAGAATCAATTACTGCTTTTTTTTTTTTTGTAAAATGTTTTTGCCTAGTCAACATCTTCTTTCAACTCTATTCAAATGCTGTGCATTTACTGTAGCCATTCGCTCATTAAGTAGTGACTACAGAGGGCTAAACATAACGCTGCTGCTTAATCATGCAGGTTTTATAGTGCTCTGTTAAATGTTCACCAGCTTGCTGTAGCTGGGTCTGAAAATAGCAAACTTTAAAGTGCTGTTACTTAAATTCAGAGCTTATTTTCAGGCATAATTAAGTCTGCAAAGGATTTCTATTTGCTTCTTCTTCACCTGGCCTGTAATGAATGTTTTGAGTTTTTTTATTCCATGACTTGTGCATGATCTTAAAACAATAACCAAAGGAGATCCTCTTGTAAAACAAGCAGAAAGAAAAACTATAATCCATCTAATGCCCCATGAGTCACTGATTAGGCCTAGGAAATTATGAGATAAACAATCTTCTGTATTCTTCCAGTTTGCCCAAACTTACTGGTCAGTGGCCAGCTCTTCAGCAGAAGGGCTTCTAGGTTAATTAGAAACCCCATATAATGATTGTCTAGGAGATTATTTTACTACTATAAAGCATATTTGAACAATTAGATGTTATTTGCCACACTTTGTTTTCTCATTGTTAGCACCTGTTAAAAGAAGTTGAGCACTTTGACTACTGTATTTGTACAGATTCATGATTAAATGGCTATGTATTGTATAATAACCATCAACCAATTCAAATTAAATTTACAGTCTATTCAAATAATGACTGTCTGCTAAAATTGGGAATCACAGCTATTTTTATTAATAAAGCCTTATTCTTAATAACAAATTATTACAATTTTAAATTATTGATAATTATAAATTATTAATAATAATATTAAAATTGTTCTTAATCCATTGAGCCAAATAATTTGTCTGCATTATACTATCATTTGACTTGTTTCTATTCACTGTGCTGTAGCCAAGTAGTTAGAACAATCTCAGTTAAATATATATATATACTTTCTTATACTTACTTTTCTAGTGCTCTATATTATTTGCCTATAGTCTTTTCTAAACAACAGTCAGCACAGACTGTAACATGTTCCTACGACACAATGTCAAACACTTATCGATGATAAAGAAGCGCTGAAAGTGAGATAATAAGATTCTAATGACATTGAAAAAACAAAAACATTTTTAAAGTATTTTTTTCATCTTTATGTTATTATGTTGTTTTTCTTCATCAGTTCTAGAAATTTACATTTTTTTTAATCTTCACAAGTAGACTTGTTTCTCTAGCACTCCTCATGAAAAATGACCAAGTTTAATCTTTTATTCTTAACAATGTATAAAATTACATAAATAATGACGATTTTAAAAGCATTTTCATTATTTATTAGGGTGGAGGAATGGAGAGTGCTACAGAATCTCCTATGGAGATCTTAGAAGAGCTCATAAATAACATGAACAATTGATTATTAAATGGTATGGTCAATTCATATAGCAACTGAAGCCTACTTTTCAGTTCTTCCACTGACCGTCACTATTGCAGTAGTATATTTTCATTTCCAAATTAGAATTTTCCCAAAATTACTGAGGCAGAAATGAAGGACTGTACATGAACTTGTAAGAGCAGAAAAATAGTTTTATGCACTGTTGCTTTTGTGGAACATTTTATATTCAAACATTGATCAAAGTAAATTGAATGTTAAGTAATAAACCTTAATTATATATCCAGAGAGCTAATAATAAAGAGTAAAGTAAAACAAACTGTAATCCAATCACAAAGGCAAAGCATGCAAATGAAACAATCAGGTTAAAGATGCTGAATTGGCAGTGTTAACAAAGATCTATAGAGAAAGAACATCATTTAGCATATCAGAAAAAAAATCTATTTGCAAATATAATCTCCCTGATGTACTTCCTTTTTGGTGCACGTTAATTCTTCTAATAACAAATCTCCAACGGTTCTGCATTGAATATTCAAGGGAACTGAATCAATATTAGGGAATCGTATTATAACCTGCCAGAAAGGAAAGAATTCATTACAGTCATTGAGAATCCATTTCGACATCTGAAAACAAAAATAGGACACTGTACCACATCCAATTGCTTGAGATCTAAAGGGTAACACATATTCCTGAATCCAGGCCAAATTCTGTTTAACCTGGAAGCAGTCTGACTTATTGATTGTGTCTTTTAAAATCTAGAATTTTATCTTTTCATTTTTCTTTTTTTTTTTTTTTTTGTATATACTCAAATATTATGTTACAAAGTATGTTAAATCCTAATGAAGAACTGTGGTCTGTTGTCCTTGAGAAAGTACTGCGCTACACTTCTCGTTAAGTCACTCAATGACTGCAAAATGACAGTCTGTCATTGAGTCTCCTGAAATCAGAAAAACAAATCTATTTGTTGAAAGAAGTTTGCCTGACTGATTGTTTTTGTGCACAAAGAAGATGAGATTAAGTTTAGTTTGTACCTAGGAAAAGATAGATGTAAAAATTCAGTATACACCTATGGACTATCTCTATTTTAGAATATCTGGCTGNTCAAATATTATGTTACAAAGTATGTTAAATCCTAATGAAGAACTGTGGTCTGTTGTCCTTGAGAAAGTACTGCGCTACACTTCTCTATTTTAGAATATCTGGCTGAATATACATTCTGTTTGTCCACGTCTCTGAGACTAGACTTTGACACAATGTACATAAAAATCTAAATAACAAGAACAGAGACATGTTTATACAGGTTTGTAAGTGTTTAACAGGTTTATAAGTGGCAAGAATGACTGGACAATAGAGAGTACTTAGATTCTACCATGTCTAGTCTTATTTCCACACACTGCAGTATGTTTCCCACAGTTGATGATTTCTAGCCAAAATAAGCACTGATTACACTCAGAATGTTTCTTATACACAGCTACTGGGATTCAGCCCTTCAATGAGATACACAGTGCCTACAGTTTCACAAACACCAGTTTGAGACAGCTAAGGAGTCTGCTCCATCAGGTGCTGGCATTTTGAGTTCTGAGCTAACAACCAGGACTGACTTACTAAAATGATTTCCAAATGTCATTTATGTCACAGTTACAGAGCGAAGATGATTTTAGAATCTAGAATACAAGTGCTTGAATCTGGAACACAAACTGGCTTAGAGTAAGTATTTAATCTTCCTGAGGGACCAGAAATCATACTAGCTTTTCTCACCATATCCAGTATTGCCAGACTAGTTGCTGCAGAAAGCCTCAGCCCCTTGCCCCGTATAGGCTTCTACCAGCTACCTAATCACTCCCTTTCTCCCTTCTTCTCTTCCTACATGAATACAAGAGCACCTACTTAGTGCTTAATGACTAGGGAAAGGATCAGTCGAGTATTCAAAGGCACAACTGACTATTTTTATGGGTCTCATAAAGTCAGATATGTCCATCTGCAAATTTAGCCATTCAAAAACTTCCCCTCTGTAACCTTGCTCAGAGAAGTACTTAAACATCCCGGATGGGTCTCTGAAATCAGTGGTGTCCATACTTAAAAGCTAAGTGCTTTGTTGGACGAGAATGTTAATATACGTAACATATTTAAATTTCGTATTCCAGCTCAGGAGCATTCCTTTTGGAATAGGCTTGATGGTTGTTGTTTTTTAAGCCTTTTTAGGTAAAGAATAAACAAAATACTATGGCTTGAAACTTGTATAGAAAAATTCTGTATTCAGTGAAAAGGTTAAGCATTTTACCAAAAAATGACAAACAAAACTCAAATAACATAATCGTCTGCTCTTAGGTGACTGTTTTCTGTACGTTAAACATTAAGCAATTTTTTTTTTTTTTTTCATATTCAGACAAAATTTACATTTCATGGGAAGGAAGAAAAAAATTATCTGACAAAGGCCTACTTTATTGAATTCAAAATTGCAGACAGAGGCTTTGCACTTTGACAAAGAAAGCTGTCTTAAAAGATCTGGGGAGGATTTTTCATGCCTCTAGTTCTATTGTGTCAACAGTCTTAGCTCCTGGAAGAGTCATTTTATTGCTATCACTATGCACTTGTATGAATGCCTGCATGTGCTTTCCGCTTTTCTTTCTTGGTGGGAGAGAAGCTTCTGTGTTATGACAGCTCAGCTACTTATAGTCATCATGAAATCATACAGAGAAACACTGCACATCAGTGGCATGAACAACATTCATCTCCAGTAACCAGAGTTGCTAAAACCGGAGTAGTAATGTGAACTCACAGAGGCAGAGGGTCTGTGCAAAATAAGTTATTCTGACACCAAGGTCATTTTTCACATTGCTAGAATAGTGAATACCCTACATTTATTCATAGGCAGCACACCTTAATTGTCAAAATGCATTTTTAGAAACCCTGTGGATGCATGGGGATTCTAAATATACCAGTCATGTGAACATGTTTCTTTTTGTAAGTTTCACTACAAGCATATTTTAAACAAGACAAATTGGGTTCTTAGTTCCCAAAATTTAATGATCTGCTGCATATTTATCTGGACAGTCAACATATTTTAATACTTGAGCTTCTGTACTTCATAGTTGTAGGTACTACTTCTACAAAAGCACAGTGAACTGGTGAGGGCATACTTCATGGAAATACTCAATATTTCTGCAAATAGAGACTGTCTGCAAGACAGTGTATTCTTCACAATGTGTTCAGTGTGCTTTAGTAATTGGTATTTTAGTGTTGTAATATGTAGTTCTACACACTACTTCAGTACAAGATAATAAACAAAACAAAGTAGTTTCCTAAGAGATAAAACCTAAAATCATAAATAAAACTCCCCTCTATCCACAAAGTAGCCTGCAACTGACAAGAGTCCTCCATCACTGCATCTGTACTGAAAATCTCCCTGAAGTAACCTTTGAGTTCATACTCAAACAGTTCTGTGGGAACAAACCTAGGAAGCATACACTCTCCAGATAGTTAGGAAAAGATCATGAAGATGCAATTTCCTGCAATGCTTTGGAGGGAACAGTAGACTAACTGTAGGACAGATTTCAAGCCACTTAATTTCAAGGCAAATCAAAGCAGAGAGGAATAATTTACTGCCTCTTTGACATGGATACAGTCTATGAACAGAGCACAGCCAGATTCTGCCTGGAATGTGTAACAGCTGCAGCAAACATATGGAGCTGCCATGGAAGAAAAGCTGTTCCGTTTGTGGAGAGAGACCCTAATCAAAGTGATTGATGCTGGATATGATACAGAAATGCAGCAGATATCCCTTTTGAAGGAAGATACTTGAGAGAAATACAAAGTGGTCTAATAAATGGGACAGGCTGGAACACGGGTAATATTCACAGGAAAAATGTTTAAATCACTTAGAGTTACATTAGCAATGAATCAATTTCCCTTACATAAAATATAGAAAATTTAAGTAAAAATGAATCACTGGTCATATGCTAACCACAACACCTGGACTGTAGTCATTCTGTCTTCCTACTGTGCATATCTGTTACACAATTACTTTATCTTTTTGTGGTCGTTGGAAGTGATATATATCACACATCAGAAAAAATGTGTGACAGTCACTTGCTTTAACAGGTTACAAAGGTAGAGTGTACTCAGTGAACTGATGTTGAAGGTCAGATTCTGGAAAACCGGTTTGCACCGAACAATGTCATCAAAGAGTAAAAACATCAAAGCCACCTGACTTTTGCCATTAACTTGAGGAAGCCACTCTATTTTAGAAATTAGAGTGGAAAAGAAAAGATAAGATTTCCTCTCAAAATTTTTATTGGTATGTTTTTGTCTCTTCAAACAGTTCTGACCACTTTACATGCTGATTTTGCCCTGCACCTTTTCTTTATTCTAATGTATAATAAAAATCAGAATTAAACTTTGTTAAATTAAATACTGGACAGGACTCTATTTAAAGCAATATTTGGACAATTCATATTCAGTCAACAATATTTATTAGTTTCAAATGTTATTTTAAATAGTAATAAATTGCTATATCAGAACCTAATTAATAAGAAAATTGTATCAGTTGAGGTCAACAATTAAGAAACACTCAGTGTTCTGTTTCTCCATTTCCTTTGTCTAACTTCTGATCCTCGCTTCGTTGCAATATATTATTAAAACAAAATTCTAAAAAGTTTTCTAAAAATCTCCTCAAATTTTATTCACACACATTAGATCATGAATACACACTGAGCAATAAAACACAACAGGCAGATAAATACAAATGTATGTGGTAATTACGGAACTTCTAAAGTATATATTCTTAATAAGAATTCTGTGTACTAATGGATTTTTCAGTGTAAAAAATGCAAGTGAATTCCCCATAGTCAGGACAATGTGTATTAGACTGAAAAGTAAACGTGCAGACTTCAGTAAAATTACAACAAATCTTTGAATCTGATGAGTTTCACTCCCTTTTAGATCATTTTAGTGCATTATAGTTTTCAAATTAAGAGTCAATCACTTTAGCTACCGTAGATAAGAAGACGTACAGTAAACACTAATGCTTCCTGTAATGCTTCTAATTTTTCTAACTGCATTGATTTTCTTCAGTTATGTTCTTAACTGGATTACTTGTGAAGGGGAAGAATCTTTTTATAAATCTGATTTCAAACTGTATCAGTGCTATAGAAGCTAAAGTCTATATAGGTAGAATGGGAAAAACATCCAGATAGACTCATTCAGAATTAATCAGCTTTCAAGATGACTTAGTCGAATTCACTTCATCTAACTTTAATTATTTTGTTAAGCATTTATTATGAACTGTTTTTCTAAGTATTCCATTTATTTAATAGGGAGAAAAAAAGCTAAAGGACAGAAATAGCTAAAATGAGTGAAATAAACGTGCCTTCTGGAATTTCTAGTATTTCTTTTTGACTTCAAAAGATATGTACACAACCAACCTAGAACGGAAAAAAAAAAAAAAAATCCCATCAGCTTCTTTTAGGGGAGATAATTGCAAGAGTCATCAGCTGTCTTCTAGGAGATTACTGTGTGGCTGAACTTCTTTTAAAATAGTCCAGCTAGTAAAGTGATCAACAATAAAGATTAGTTCTCTGAAATCAGCAGATCTCTTCCACATATTTACGATATCTGGACAGTATACTGCTCTTAATATCTTCAGTACATTATTCTCATTGAAGTAATTGAAAGCCAGCGAATCTCAGTATCAGTCTAGTCAGGATCAGTAACTGTAATGCTCTATAATTTCTTTTTTTGTTAAATTATTTCTTCTGTAAGCAAGATCTACCATATAAAACAGAAATCATCTTTCATATGTATTCCATTCACATAGCAAACATACTAATATCAAGTGGAGCAGCAAAGGCTTTTTGGCAGCTAGCAAAGATTTCAGATTTTCCTTGCAATACCATTACTGTATGTTCCAAGCAATTAAATACAATTTAATACACATTACATTTTGAAAAGAAAATCAATAGCTTTTCCATCTTCCGAACCTTTAAAACCTGATGAAAAATATCCATGACAGTGTCTACAATTTGGCTAACCATATGTTTTGTGACAGAACTACAAAAAGGTGTATATTGTAATTTTACTCCATCACATTCCCCTAAAGACATTTAGTTAGGGCTCTGCAGCTCCTAGCCATGCCATCCCTGTGCACACTCTCTCTTCACCTGAACAGAGAGAGGAGAGAATAATTTCCACCCTTCACCAAGCAGCAAAGGGAAACTAAGTCCGTCACTACTACAACTGACTCAGAACTGTGGGAACTTGGTGGTGCTCTTCCACAAACAGAAAAGCAAAAATGAACTAGAGAATTGCATCTATCTTCTGATTCACTGGGCAGGGGGATACAGAGAGAAAAAGAAAGAAAAAGACACATTGCAACAAGGGTAGTTTTCCAAAGTTACTCTTTCCTACATTCTGCACATAGCTTCTCCTTTATCTAAGATATGCTTTACATTCTAGATATACTCAAGATTCTTGTAATGCTGTCTACAGAATAGATTCATATCTTAGGTGGGGGTTGGATCACTGGATCTCAGGTTATTTATTAGTATCACAGAAACTGATTGTTCAAAACAAAATTATTTTGAGCATGGGTAAAAAATCCTTCCCCTTTTTTAGCTACTGATCCTCTCATGGACAAAGAATGCAATAGGAATTGCAACAACCTCAGGAACAAAATGATAGATGCTCCAAATGAAAACTTAATGGAATCGGTAAAAGCACAGCATGCCTACTCCAGATCATCAGAGACTTCTATAAACTCTGTTATAAATGCAACAGCTCTAGAATAAAAGGGCAGAATAAAATAAGTGACATGGATCACAGTAGGTAGACTCCGAGGAATTTAAATATTTGGTTTAATTTCACTTAAAAATAGCTACTCTCCCCATGAACATCTAGCTTGTAACTGGTTTCTTCAATATTTTAGAAAAACTGTTCTTCAAAGCTTCCATGGTCCAAACCTGAATTAATATAACAAATAAGAAAAAAGAAAAAAAGAAAAAAGAAGTCAAGCAGTACTTATTAAATAAAGTATAACATTCACAGCTTGATGTAGAGCGATTCTTCTTAAGAGCATTAATTAACATTAGGGTAAAATATGAGAATCCTGAGTCATATCTCAAAAAATTTTATGCACTTGAAGTGTATTTTCAAAAAACAGAAGGTTCAAGAAGGTGACTGTATATTTATGATTAACAACATGTGAATGTATAAACTGATGACTATGTTGGTGGAGGAAACGAAAAATGTATTATAGAATCACAGAATCTGCAAGGTTGGAAAAGATTTCCAAGATTATCCAGTCCAACAATCTATCACTAATATTTCCCATTAAATGAAGTCTCTAAGTACAACACCTAAACACTTCTTGAACATCTCCAGGGATGGAGACTCCACCACTTCCCTGAGCAGCCCATTCCAGCTCTTGCCCACTGTTACGGAGAAGAAGTATTTTCTAATGTACAACTTGAACCTCCCCTGGCATAACTTGAGCCCACTCCCTCTAGTCCTATCACTAGTTACTAGTAGTTACAGAAGAGGCTGACCCCCACCTCTTCACGTCCTCCTTTCAGGTAGTGATAAGGTCTCCCCTGAACCTTCTCCAAATGATTTCAGTTCCTTCCATTGCTCCCCATAAGATTCATGCTCCAGACCCCTCACCAGCTTCATTGCCCTTCTCTGAACATACTCCTCAATTTCTTTCCTGTAATGAGGGGCCCAAAATTGAACATAGTACTCAAGATGCAGCCTCACCAGTGATGAGTACACAACAGTCACTCCCCTGCTCCTGCTGACAGCACTATTTCTGATATAAGGTAGGATGCCATTGGCCTTCTTGGCCACCTTGGCAGCAACCAAATCCCCTAGGTCTGGCACCTGTACTGTCTTCCAGACACTCTGCCCCAAGCCTGCAGCATTGCCTGAGTTGTTGTCACCGAAGTGCAGGACTCAGCACTTGGTCTTGCTGAATTTCATACCACTGGCCTCAGCCCAGCTATCAAGCCTGTCCAGATCCCTCTGTATCCTTGCTTATGAATGAAAATAGATAGTGCCAACCCAGAGATGCTACTCAAAGGCAGCTATTTATTTACACAGTTCAGATTTTAGAAAGTACATGTGCATGATCTAAAAGCAAATAAATAATATTGATAAGAGTGCTGGTATTGGCAGCAAGCATAGCAGATTACTGGTATTCTTTCCATAAAATCTAAGCATTCATAATACAAGGTAGGAAAAATCTTGTATTCACAGACTTGCTTTAAATGTTTTTTTTTGTTTGTTTGTTAGTTTTTTTTTGTCTTTTTCATTCAGGTAGCAGGCTAGTAATCCCCCATTTCTCAGCAGTCTTCTTTTCATTATATGAATATCTTATTTATTAATTAATTTACAAAAGTTCCCAAACATCAAGATGCATTTGTTGCTGTCCAATAGTATTGAAAAATTAATTAGTCTGCTTGTTCGTTTATTTATTTTTAATTGCTCATTTTTGTCTTGTTATGTATATATATATATATTCTTTCATTCCAGCAAGTACAAGAGAAGTACTGTATTTCAGATTTATTCAAAGGTGTGGATTAACCAAAGGAATTCTGCAGCAACGCGAAGAAAAGACATCAAGTTGGTCAACTGTCAACTTAATTTGAAAGTCCTTGTTGTTTTTTGAGTAATATATCTACAATAGGCTGTAACAGACAACCGAATATTTAGGGTGCTAAATCAAATCCATTGGCAGGCAAAGATTACAATTTTGGCTCTATGTAAAATCTAATCTCTTCCTGAATCAGTTCATCCTCTTCTTTCTATTAATCCTTCAGAATCTTATACAAACTACTGTAGTACGCCCTGGACTGATTTCTTAGGTCCAAGGTTTCCTAGAACAGTTATTTTTTTTTCCTCAAATCCCTGGTGGTTTACCATCTTGACCTGCCCCTCCCTATTGCTCTCCAAACTTTATTGTTTAACTTCCTCAACAAGGTTCCTATCTTCAGTCAGATTTTCTATTTCTTCAGACTGAATCTAACACTGTTTGTTAGACATTATTTACCCTCACAAATCAAAATGGAAAAAAAAATAAGATGATCTCTTCCACACAGTCAACTCTTCCTCACTTCATTATGACTATTCCTTTGGGTCATTTTCTCATGAAGTTTTATGAAGTTTAAAGACAAATATACTTGGATTTATAAAATTTTGAAATACCAGTTAACTACAAACTATTATTTTTAAAATATTTTTACTCACTAATGTCAAATGTAGTTTTCAGATAAGTGTCACAATATTTTTGTGCTAAAAATCCCAGTGGATATATTTAAAATGTGCTAGGATATAGGTTGACTGAAGGACAGTTGAATATGGCTGACATTTTTGAATCTCTGATTCTGCTTTATTATTTACCTATGAAAAAAGGAAATTCTCAGACCAGACTATAAACTTGTTATTAGAGTCTCCTTCTTTTTTCTGTACATCTTTCAGCAGCTTCTTATTCAGTTTTTCTCTTTAATATTTATATATATATCTCATGTTAAGTAGGGTTTTAAAAAGTGAATGGTTAAATGTCATAAATGATTGCACATTCTAATTAGCATACATTGCCTCCCAGGACTCATTCAGGTTCCAGAAAAGTAAAAGGCTCATGAAATATACGAAGTACTGAACTGCATTATATCTGGCGGAAGAATAATATATTCTTACCATACCGTGGTTTACATGTATGTATTACATATGATTATCACACGCAGCTAAAAAGAGAAGTTTTTTGTATGTATATATATTGCAATAACCTCTTATACTCCTGTAGAAAACAGAAGTTATTATTTGATTTTCAAGAGGGTTATCATTAACAGAATAAAGAGATGTGAAACTCACACTCAGCAAATTAAACAAGGAAGTTCACATTAACTTCAGCAGGAGTAAAGACAGACCTCAGTTTAATGAACAATATAAAACTTTATAGAGCAGCATTAAGGTGGAGCATCTTAAATATGAAAACAGCCACATAGAGATTTAGAACTAGGATTCTGCACACAAAATTGAGAGGATAATCACTTTAAAAAGAATCACAGATATATTTACTTGTCCTTACAGATTTTGTACAAATGAGACTGCATTTATAATAGTTTTTAACAATGTGCTATCTATATTGTGAAACTACATAGATCATTAGCATTCAGTTTTAGCCACAAACAAAAAGTCATACTGCTCAATATTTCAAAGCCTGTTAATTAGTAACGCTGGTAGTTGTGTGATATCTTATTGTCATTTATCTAACAGCTTTATTTTGGTTTAAAATGATATAACTAAAGGGCTTTTTTCCTCTGTCATTCTTCATTTACAGACTTGTGTATGGATAAACCCACACAGCCACAAACCCACACATAATATGGCCTTATTAACTGAAAGTTGAATGCTTCTGTAACAAGCAATCTCTGCCCATAGAATAATGTTTTAGCCACTCCTGTTAACACAGTAGATGAACTGTTAATCCAGCAATGCCAGATGATATACAACCTAGAAATAAGTGACTTTAGCTGATGACATTGTAAATCCTATTTTTTTTTAAAGTAACACATCCATAAGTTCTTATTATCTGTTCATAAACCCAGGTAATATATTCTGACTGAGTGGTTATAGTCTGATTCTCTTACTGTATCCTTCTGTATCCATTAGAAAAAGTTTCCATCTGTTTTATTTACTTGGCTTCATTAGCAATTCATCATCTTACATTTTCAAAACAGAAAGAAAAATCAAAGTACAAATTCTTTTAAAGTCAAATGACTCAGTAGCTGTCAAAGAAAACCGAGATATGTTGTAAGCAAAGTCCCTCAGTGTTAAGATGAAGTTAGGGATATAAAATCATAAAAACATAAGAAACTAACATTTGCAGATGCAGTATGTGCTTCTTATAAGAACTCAACTCATGCTGAAGTCATAAACCTCATATCTTGTGGAATGTTAAAAGCTTTATCACAAAACAGATACATACCTTCAAACATATACTATTTGGTAGAAATATTAAGCAGTAGACTAGGCATTGTGTTGGTAGGAAGGAAATATTTAATAGTAATATTTTTGAACACGTGATTCAAGTGCCTATGCAAATTTATCTATTGCCATCTGCACTGTTTCCCTCCTTGATAACAGCTGTTGCTCCCACAGCGGTCCAAGTCTCCACAGGCTCTGTTACACGATGGTACTGGGATGTCTTCAAGATACTAGCTCTCTTGCTGCAGGAGAAACCCATTCCTAGTTAATACAGGCAGTGAGCATTACCATAACAGCTTCAGCATGAAATGAATTGTTGTAAAAATACACCAATTTTATTGATCAGGTCTCAACTTATCAGGAAATCTTGAAAGTGTGCAGTTTCCTATGCACAGACAACTAAAGTCAGGTACCTTGTTCTTGAATGTTATCCTGGTCTCCTTATCCAGTGTTTGAGTAGACTATTCAAAGTCCACAAAACAAGTCTTAAATGCAATGAAAGTTAATGAACTGTTCATGAAGAGGTATCAAAAATAAAAGTGAAAATATTTAAATCGGAAGTTCTAGAATACTCAGTATGAGTACAAAATAAACAGAAAATAAAATCCTCCAGAAAAATGAACAAATTCCACATTATATAGGAAAAATTCACTGAAAATTATCGATGTAGTAGCTGACTTATGAAGGATCTGGGAAGGATTAATCTCTCAGAAGGTAGAAATAGAAGTGTTATTTTTTTTTATTTAACTTTAGCAGCCTTTCAGAAAGTAAGCATTTAGTTTGAAAGGTCAAAGTGGATTCCCTGGTGCCTGTTTCTCCCTTATGACATAAAAGACAACACTTTTATTCATCATTTTATGTCTAAAGAACAGAATTTTGAAATATCACATTAGAGTTTCATTGGAGAAGCAGAATTTCAGAAAATTTTTGGCTCCAGAATATCAGTAAAAAGAAGGAAGTAGTATTTAATGAGTAGTAGCACATAAACTATATATAAAGTTAATTTGCATGTTGGATTTTTGGCTAAACAACTTCTTTTGTTTTCACACAAAACTACAAATCATGTGGTGAGAACGCACTAACACCCAAAACAGGCATCTCAATATTAAGACACAGTTTGTAAGAGCTCTCCTGTAGTGCTAAGAAGAAGAATAATGTTACGAAATGCCTTGTGCTACACATTAAGTATTTGTGCTTTCCAGTGGTTGAAAGAATTCCATAAAAGCCTTACACTGTTCAAATATGTATACTCACATATGGCTCAAGAGCCCTGCTCTGATTTTGCTGTACTCTGCAAACTGTATAATACTTCAGTAACTATCATACTAACAATTGGTATTTCAAAATCAAATTTATGTTTTGGGTTTGTGTTGGTTCCTTGCTTTGTTCTGTTTGTTTGTTTGTTTTCTCAGAGAGCTGTAATATTTTGCAAAATAAAATAAATCAAGTAATTAATTCCTCATGAATCTCTATCTGCCTACATTTGGCATAGCCACTAATTATTTTAACAGGGCATAAGCCCTGTTAAATGTCACACACAGTTTGGAAGAACTGAAAACATATTTGCTATGACAAGGATTGCCTGTGGGCTGTGAAGTACCCTACTTTCTGCTTAGATTTTGTCACTGTCACAAATATTTAATATTTGACTGGGAGCCATCGTAGACAAAGATCGAATGCCTGATCCTGTACATTGACATTATACTGGCTTATTTCTGAAGATGAATACCTTGAATCTTATTTAAAATGAGATGATGTTCTGTGGCAATATATAACAGCCACTCTACTGGACAGGTGTAGGAAAACAAAGACATCTATCACAAAGAGATCTGACTGTTTCAAGATAAAGGAAGGGCAGCACTGATACACAGATTTATGTTCAGTGGTCCAGAAGCAGCAGCACTTTTCCTCAAGTCAAAGAATCTGACTTACTCCTAAAGTCAAACAGTGATATTGAATCATCCACCTCTCTCTAAGCCTAAAGCACTTCACTGCTACCCAAAAATCTGCACTTTTCAGGGACTGTTTTTCTATTTGTGAAAGGAGATATTACAAAAAAAAAAAAAGAAAAACAAAAAAAAGAGAAGATATCATTTTTTCAAAACTTAATGTCTTTGAAATCATTTTAGTCTACTGAAATTATGAAAATTCAAAATGAGCAGACAGACTATTTTGCTGTAGTTTTACAGAGTAAAAAACCTAGTGAAGAGGAGAAGAGGCACTGTCACGATAAACCCGAGCATGAATTCAGAATTGATTTTCTTTACGTGTTGGACAAAAGCACAGTGTTATACAAAGCTCCCTTCATGTCCCATAGCTATTTAGGGCCTGTAGGAGGAAATGTTGACAGTGTCTTTCTTAAGCCCTCTTGTAGCTAATACTGTAGCCACTGCCAACTTGGCATTGATAGGATTCTATTGGACTCTGTGTGGGATTTGTAAAGCCTAACAAATCTAGCAAAAATTTGCCTTACTGCAAGTACAAGATTTTCTCTTAGGAATTAAGTATTATGAAAGAGATGTTGCTTTAATGGATAATTTTTTTTAGCATTTAGATGGTCCAAATAGCTACGGACTTAGGTTGACAAAAATCTATACATCCTTGTATTGGAAAAATCAATTTCAAATTTTTCAGTATCTCCGAGGGGAAAATATAAATCTGAAAAGTTATAAGATTTGGAGAGGCTCACAAGCAATGAAGAAGAAGCAACTACCACTTATTGATGCTAAATTATACATTGTTTTACTTAATTCACAGTTAACATGATACAGTTTATTGAGGTGTAATTTTTTTCAATTTTCAGCAATACTACTTAAATGGCCCCTTGAGATGAACTAACTAATTCCAGACCATTTTAGATTTTTTAAATATTCAGCTATAGGAGGAATACAATTTACAAATATTACCAGTGCAAGCAGGTGTGCTGCACACATGGCTGAGCTCCATAATGGTCAAGTACTATGCATCTTGAATGAGCACAATGTTCATGAAGAAAAAGAAACTGATGAGAAATTACTGACACTTTTTGTGCAGAATTTTATTACAAACAGGAATTTTTATTTTTCTAATAAAAAATGCTGGTATTTCAGGGTTCTTTTAAGTATTATGTAAGATACTGATGAAAAATCTGTTTATTCTGTACTTAAAACATTTTGTGAAAGTATAGAACACAGAAATGGCTACAATCAAATCAAAAGCTCATGGAGACCATAAAACCAAGTTTCCTTCTAACACTGGACAACAGCAGATGTCTAAATTGAAAACAAAAATAAATAAATAAATAAATAAATAAATAGTCCTCACAGCATGGTTATGTGCCTGCACTCTTCCAGCCTCCAGCTCTGCTCTTCTGCAGAGAAAATTTTGGTTCAGATCTCGTGAGAAATTAATGAAAGTGCAAGGTGAGTTTCTGAAGCCATTTCTGTATTTATTGTCAGAAAGCAATTTACTCCTTTCTTTAACTAATGTCAACCTGGAGTAGAACACTGATAGGTGATAAGAACATCATGAAAGGGAAGTAAAACAGACAGGATAAAATTTGCTTCTTGACTATGAATGCTCAAGCCATGTTATGTCTGTAGCCTTTTGTTGATCTTGCAAAAGACTTGTGGAGAAGCTACTGTGTTGTAGGGAGGAGAAAACTGGAGCTGGTGGCTCCCAGGGTGCTGCATGTTTATTCATGTGAACATTTAATGCAATACCATACTCCTGCTGTTATACTTTAGAATGAACGTAAATCAAGTCACTGAACATTGTGGCATATGGTTAGGCTGTCGATTCCCCCAGGTATTTCAGTGAATGCTAGGTTACAAATCTAATCTTACGCTGTATTTTCAGCTACAAAACTGTTACTTTAAAGTAATGGTCTATTGCCAGTCAGAGCAGAAAGCCATTTTTTGAAATGCTTACCACTTCAGAGAAATGTTTTTGAGTTACACTGTATGCAAAGATTTGACAGATCGTAAGATCCTGAGCTCTCATTTCTCATAGTAGTACTTTTTTTCTTCATTTTAGTGAAGTTGCTGCTGATATGAAAATTATGGGCATTGAGACCTGAATTTTCTACAGAAAATTCAGTTGAAGCTTTTCCATGCATTTGTCTCTTCAGAGTAAGGATTTACTCTGATTTACCCTAACCCTAACCCTAACCCTAATCCCTACTTCAGAGTAAGGATTACCATTCATGGTAAGGATTTACCTTTATATGCACCTCTATTTTTTCAGCAACACATTTGTTTAAACACTTAAAATAGCAATAATTTGAGAACAGCAACAAAAAAATGGAATTAACTCTAACAAAAATATCTTCTCCACCACCATTACTGGTTCTTTATTTATCTTCTGTAAACATCCAGGTGTCAGATGAATGTTTCACATCATTTGAGGGAGTGGGAAGGGGGAAGGAATAAGAGAGCTTATCATCACCCTAAACTTGGCGCTTGAATGAAGAGCCTAAGTAGTCTGAATCATCCACTGAAAGCTATTCTCTTTTTCCACTTTCTACACAAAGATCGAAGGGACAATAAATCACAATTCAGATATCAGGAGTTGGGTGCTGTAAGTATTTAACCCCCACAAAAATACTTAGACAATCATGATGATACTGAATGGATTCTGTAAAGTCCTTTGCATATAAAATCATATTAATATTTCTAGGCACTGAATAAGCCTGTTCAGTTTACAGAATAGTTTTTTACAGATTATTATAGCCATAAAAAATAGGGAGGAGAGCTTCAGTTCTGCAGCATTCTAAACTGGAAGGCACAACTCTGTTTCTGTAGTTTATATGATTATTTTTTTTCCAGTGAAACAGTTATTTAAAGGTATCTAGTCAGCTTTCCTGTGAAATTTGTTCTTCAAATAGTATATTTATATTATGGGAGGAATGCTTCATCACTTTGACCATTAAATAAAAATAACTTAAGAATTCCCAAGTTCCAAACAACTTGTAGACCATTAGTAATACATCAGAGACTTTTCTGAGTAGTATCTACCTAATGCAATTTATTCCTTTAATATTTGTGAGGTCAGGATCAGATTTAATTGCAAATGTAGAAAAGATACAGCTCTTAGCAAACTGCTAGTTTCATTTTGTGAGTTAAATAATAAGAATAATAAAATTGAACAAAACAATATAGAAATCACTGAGCTTTGGTTTCCTAACACCACAAGAAATAGAGAACATGTAACAGAAATTGACACAGACAGCACTGAGTATCTGACATCTATGTCATACATGTTTTCCTGGGTTTTATTTTAGATTGGTAAAATGAGGAAAACAAGGATATTCACTTACAGATGTACTTCCCAACTTTGACTAAAACATGTAAACTAATCAACATAGTACATACTGACTAATGAACAAATGAAAAAAAAAAAAATTAACATTCTGCGAGCAATTTCTGAAAACAAGTTATAAAACTAATCACTTATCTCCTGAAAATTGCACTGAATTTTCTGGAACAGAAGTTATTTCCTAAGGCCTACAGCACATTCCCATGATGCACCTTCCTAAAAGTGCACCCAGTCAGGGTGCAATTACTTTTGTGTGCACGTAATTTTTCATGGACATCATTACAATTGAAAGAATAATTAGAGGTACCATTGCCTAACAAACACACTATCAAAGACAAAAAAAAAAAAAAAGAAAAAAAGATACTGCTGTAATAACCACAAGGTGGTTTCGAACCAAACATTATCTTCTCTGAATTCTAACTCACATCAAAGTCTGAAGTTGCTTATACTTTTCATTTCTGCAGATGTTAGCATGTAGACTTTTACACAATTTTAACACTATCTCACACAATGAAATGTGTATCAGCTTGTTTGGGCACAGGGAGAAAAACAAAACTTTTTTGCTATTAGACTAACACTCCCCTGAGCAAACAGTTAAGAGCTGCCACTGGTAGTGGTAAGATCCTGATCCTTTCCAATGACAAAGGGACTCTTAGTAACACAGAGTTGAATGGTGATGAGAGGAACAGAGAATTGAGATCAACAATTTCTATCCGACTGTGAAAAATCAAGGTTATTTACAAGTCAGCATATCATTTGGGATAACTGTTTCAGAGAAAATGGAGAAGTGACAGTAGTCATTTTCTTTATGCCATAAAACTGAACATTCCCATGAAAACTGATCACACTAAAACCAGAGGCTGGGACCTACACAGGCCCCAGTGAACTAGAAGCTGTGGAATAGTCTTTTTAGGGTTCCCTGCCACAGAGCCAAACCTCTAGAATTTTAATATCTGATGTATTACTTGTACACGTGACTGATGCACAATCACAGCGGACTTCCATGTTCCATGCCATGTAAGTTGTATTTTTTTTTTCCCTGTGAGAATCAATGACACTCTAGCCAACATACTGAAAGTCTTAAACGTATGTCCAGTGATCACAGTTCTTGGGATGCCTTGGCATGCCTAATCCCTTCGCACTTTAGACTTAGAGTATAGATGATTCCCTGCTCTATCCTTTCTGTCTTCACTCCAAATGCAGGAAAAAGTATAATAACCATTTTCATAACCAGTTTTCCCTCCCAGCTTAAGGATTTGCCATAGAATATCTTAGAACTGTGACGTTAGGCATCTTCCTACCCCCAGGTAGAAATACTAATTGTATTATTCAACCCAAATGAAATCTAATAAATAGACACTATTTTTAAAAAGGTAGTGCACATACATCTGTAAAGAGCCAGTAGTAACATTTTCCTTTACAGTTAGAAGTTACTGTTCTTTGTATAATATAAATAAACACTTTCTTCTGGGAGTATAAGTATACTATTAATACATACACATACATACACGCGAATTTTGGTTTCCATTTATTCAACCAGCATTCCTGTCAGGAGACATATTTATGAGTCATTGTTAATGTTAGAAAAGTACTAAATATAACTACATTTGATAGTCAGATTATAACTAGGGGGAAATTAACATAACATCACAAAAAAATATAACAAGCTATGAAACCAAAATTGTATTTCTATACAGAGATGAATCACTGTTTTTTAACTATTATCTATATTCTATGCAACACAATATTCTAACACTACATTAGACTATTTTTTTAAAGAGAGAAAAGACATACAAAATTTTATTGTGGTCATGCATAGATTTGAAAGATTTTACAGTTATCACTGTAACAACTTTATTTGATTTTCTGTTGTAACTTTTTACTTAAAATGTAACACCATTCATTTTTTTGAGAAACAAACAGTTTCTTCACAGTACCTGGCTATTTGGGATATTTGTTTTGAAAGATGTAACTGCCATAATGCCCACTCCTGCCTTTAAACTCAATTTACCTTATGTACAGCAACTGACATGAATTTTAGTAATGTTGTTCCATTTAAGTCAGCAGAATTACTGTGAGTGACAAGAATTAAAAATTGACAGAATCACAAATAAAATCCCACAGAAAAAGATTTTTCATGTTCCAGTGAAAGTTATGCCATGTTCTACCCCCAGGGAGCTGTTAATACAGAAGTTTGCAAAAAATTAAAATCCAGTGATTTGTGGCACACTTTAAGAATTTATACAGATCATTAAACAAACAAATAAGCAAACAAAATACAGGTCATTTTTATTTAAGGAGTATAATATAAAAATATTTAAGGAGTATAATATAAAAATATTAAGGAGTATAATATAAAAATCCACATGATCTCCTCTTTTTTACAAATTGTACTTTGCTCTCACATCTAATAAAAATAATGCTGCTTTGAAGATGTTAAATGAAGACATTCAGTACTTCAGTTTTTATTTGTGTAGAAAGAATTAAGAGCTTCATGCTCTATTTCTGGCCATTTGCAGATGCATAAAGCAGTCACTTTAGAAAATGAACTCTGTCAAATTTATAGCAAGTGTGTTCTCATTTAGTTTAATCTCTGCTGGGTCAGCAAACATGCTGCATTTATACAGTGCCTACCAGTAAATGCATCCTAACAAATTTTGTAGTGACGAAGGAATAAAAGGAAAATCCTCCCTTTAAATGTTTGTACATTTTATACTAACATAATGGTGCAGTATTTCCTAAAAAATAAAAAATAAATCATGAGAAATTAAGAAAATTACAGAGCATCCTGTCATTTAGTAGCTCAGCACCTGGACATAGAATTGTTTGTTTCGTAGCAGACTGGTGACAATTTTCACCTTTCTTATACTAAGAAGGACATATTTTGAATAAGTCATTAAAAAAGCAGGTAGTACACTGTCAATTATCTCTCGTTCTCAGATAAAATAAACTGCAATTTAACATCACCTTTAATATATGGAAACTCCCTTATTAGTCCTACGATGCAACTTCATGAGTTGATTTGACTACCTGTATTCTAGATGGTACTGGCTACTTTGGAAAAGTTCTTCCAGCCTGAGAACATCAGTGTTTACATAATAAATGGTTTTAAATGGTAGGTACTGAAACACCTTTGAAAAACTTCTTTATTTTAGATAATTCTGCATATTGGAACACTCACCTTGCCAGAATGCATGTCTAATAAACTTGTAAGCATCAATGACATTTCAAAATAATGTCACTGTTGGATCAAAAGCAGATATTAGTACAAATGTCCTTAGATCACTGTTGCATGGAGATAAAAAGCTCAGCAAATGTTAATACGTAATTGGCTTCAACTTCAAAGTTTTCTGACTGTGTGTTTCAAGCTGTTCAACTAAGAACTCCTATGCCTCCAAATCCCGTTTTCATACAAAAGTTGCTATGAGCATCCTGGACTAAAGCACTGACTAAAATTATATTTTCCTCTTTAAGACCCAACCACCCTGAATAGTGTTGGAGTCCACTTTCATGAATAAAACTTCTAAGATCTGACTGTGACAGCAGATCTGACAAGATTTAAATTTCTTATCACTAATGAAAATGTAGTTTGGGCAAAAATTTGGCCCTCAGCACATGAACAGTTTACTTATTTCAGTGTTTATAATAAACTTACAGTTCTGATGATTCACTTGCATGAATCAGAAAATACATTTCAACTTCATTACTTTCTTTGTAATACAAAAATCTAAAGATTATATTCTTGATTTCACATGTGGGTAGAAGAAAATGTTATTTATCTGAATAGATCACAGCTATTAAAAACAAAAACAAAACCAGAAAAGAATATGCATCATTTCTGTCTTAGAAAACAGACAATGAAATGTGTCTTTTCCTACCCTCATAAAAAAATCCTCATTGTTGGTCTAGAATGTAACCATGGTGTTCTAGGGATAAAGTTCAGTTAAGCGAGATCTCATCAAGAGATTCACGTAAAGGATATTTCCCTTTCTCTTTCTTTAAAAGAAGCAACAACAAGGTCAGAGCAAAACTCACCTTTCCGTAGTACAGAATTTTATCTTTTTAACAGAAAGTGTCCTCAAATGTGCTTTCCCATTATTTTCCATCCAAACATTCAAAGTTTTAAAATTATGATTTTTTTTCACATCAGTTTTTCATTCAACTAAATTCAATGCACTCTGCTTCTGTTAAGCAAGTTGAATTACTAAAAAAGGTGAATAGAATATAAAAAAATTTCTTCTAATTTTTTGTGACCATTCACAGTAAACACACTAAAAAGCCTTCCACTAATTAATTTTTTTCTCCTCCTATATTAATATTTTTTAATCTGAAAGAATCACACAATTTGTGATTAAAAATACAGCATTTAACAGATATTCTGCCATTAGATCTTTGATCTAGCATAATCACAATTACTTAAGCCATGGAAAAATTAATGACAAATTATATTCTACTATTCATTTTGTAAGAAGTATTATCTAACTTGATTTTCAATTGAATCCAATAAATTTAGTGGAAAATAAATGCAGTTAAAAAACAGTGTTATAAAATGGATCATGATGACTCCTTTGGAAAGGGATACACCTCAATTTCATAGTTTTTGTCCCTATATCTCTCCTTCACAGCATTAAAAATACTAATAAAAAGTACAAAAACAAACGGAAAAACAAACAAACAGAGCTTTTTGTGATATCTAATGTGATTGATAGGAGACGTATCAATCTGGTTTTTGTTCTTACTTTTTCAGTCTAGTGTTGAATAAGTCACTTAATCTCTTTACACTTAAAATAGGTGAAATAGTAAACGCTTTTTTGGTTGACAGAATTTAAGGTTCTGAGACAGCTGAGTTCTTCAGCTTGCATTCCCAAATTACCACAGTGGAGACAGAAACCAAGCCAATTCAGAAATCGCGTGTAAGATTTAAAGAAAAAATTTAAAAACTTATTGTATTAACTAGCATCAGTTACGAATTCTATGAAATGTCCTGGGATTGATTGAATCTAAAGCATACTATAGGAGCAATTCCATAGTAGGTGATATTGAGTACTGTTTTTAGTGTCCTATGATTTGCAAGACATTCACATACATAAAAATGTGAGAAACCTGCACTGTTCTGGAAAGTACACTGGAATCTTCACGGGGAATACTCAGGAAGATGCCCTCAAGGCCTCTACTCTGACACCAGACACTCACTAAGGCTACAGTATCTCTTGCTTTTACACTAATATTTATTATGCTACTTTAAAAAGCTTCACTTAACACATCTTATGTGTTAGTTTAGCAAGTACTCACAGCAAGCATTCCTGGATTAGCAAACATGCAGGTCAAACTCTCATAGAAAAAGAAAATTTATTATGAATTTTATTTCTTCTTCTTGGACAGTTTTCATGGTCATCAGTGCCCATGCTGCACAGTGAAAGTGCATGGAACAAATATTTACCACCAGGAATCAAAATCCTTTTTTGTTCAAGCCAGATCAAACAAGCAAACAAAAAAAAATAAAAATAAATTTAAAAAAAAAATCACAATACTGAAGACCAACAGAACTTTGTGTTAGAGTCAGGGTAATCACTAAGAGTAGAAATAAAAAATGAACATGACCTGGAGCGTTGAAGTTACTACATTCACTACTTATGCCATGCTTTTGGTGTTTGGAATTTTTTGCATTGATTGTATTGGACTGAGAGAGGTTTGATAAAAAGGAAAAAAAAAATAAATACAACGAGGCCTTTAAAAGGGCATCAATACATAAAATTAGTATTAGAAAGAGACATCTACTATATAAAATATCATGCATATAAATATAAAATGCATATACATATAAAATATCACTTAACTGTGAGATGGAAAGCTTGGATATAACTTAAAAGATTAGATGATTTTTATAAGCTGATTGTAATTTTCATCCAAATTTCTGATAAGTGAGTTGTTCAGGACTTTCAACAGTGGTCTCAATATCAATATTTTATTCCAGTTCTACCTGTTTAAGATAGCTTTTGTTTGGAGGAAATTATTCAGTATCCTTGAGCTAGCTTTACTAATTGCATCTGTAACTATTCTACTGAAAGCTCTCATTAACTTTAATTTCTTTAAGAACTCATTACTTAAACTAAATTTAATACAATACATAGCATTACATTTAGAATTTTACTCCTAAATCCTACAAAAGCCAGATCTTTTCATTATGACAGCAGCACTCAAAAGCCCTTTCCTCTGGAACATCTTGTTTTCTCACCTGCAGGCCTGCAGATAGCCATATGAGGTGGAATGGTTAGAGAATAGGGAGTGGTGGGTGGAATTTAAGGCATTAGCCAAAACCTTCTACAGTTCTGCTCTGTGCATCTTTCCCTAGGGGCTGGTGTAAAAGAAACAAAAAACTAGAAACGGAAGAGATGATTTATGAATCCAGGATGTTATGGCTCTTAATGGCCATAAGAAGATATTAAGCAGCTCAGGCATCTTTGCAGGGATCACAAATGATTTACTTGTATCATTGCTCACCTTGGAAGATGTTCTCACAATAGAAGTTTATAGAGATTGAATGTTTTAGAATATGTTGCATGAATACAATTTAAACAAGTAAGTGTATCAATGTTAAGATTTTGGGGTACCCTACTATCAGTTTAAGGTATATGGATATTTGATATAACAATATCAGAGAGACTTCCAACAAACACAGAATGAATTTTACATTAAATAATAATAATACAGTTTCTAGAAAGTTCCTTCATTCTCAAGCAAATATCATGGTAATATAGAGCTAGAATAGGAGTAGAAATACTGGGAGAAGAAAGTCTTTGTGCTAACAAAGAATCAAAGATGAACAATTGAATCTTTGAATGCTTTGATTTCTTCTAGATAAAAGGAAAGGACATTCTCTTAGAACTACAAAATTAAAAATAGGTTGGGAAGAGACAATTTAAAAATTAAGTATAAACTGATTGATGGGAACTTCACTAATCTTAATCTAAATCTTAAATATTTAAATAAAAAATGGTTTTACACTTTGATAAAAGAAATGAACCAGAAGAATGAATGCACGTTAGTTCTTTAACATAAAAACTTTTAAAAAAGTAATTAAATACTTCATATGATAGACATAGAATCTGATTTCTGGAAGGAAAATGATAGTAATGTGAGTATTACTACTTCTGGTTCTTAGTTGAACTGCACAATACAGTCTCAGTTGCACAGTACAATTAAATAAACAAATAAAAAATCTAACAACTGTTCTGTAAAGGTGATGCTGAAACACAGGAAGCATAATTTCTTAAAACAGAACAGCAGGATCAACAGCTGGATCTCAGACTTGCAGCAACTACCGAACTGGGCAGATTTTTCCCACTACCTATTCATTTTAGCACTGCATATGAGAACAATAAGCTAAAATAAATAAAAAACAAATAATAAATGAATAAGTAAAATGAGGTGTTACTTGATCAAAAACATTCTGTGTTTACTATATATATGTATGATGAACATGTATGTATTACCATTAGCTATAACAGCACTTTTCAAAAAGATACTTTTTTTGCAATATGGAAATATTACTGGAACTTTTTTTTTTTTTTTGCTAGAATAAAAAAAAAAAAGACGGAACACTGAAAATGTACTTAACACTGTGAAGGATGTCCTTGTCTGAAATTTGCAATGTCTGTTACAGAAGAAAAAATAAATAAATAAAGGGTAACTAATTATATCCTTCCTAAAGACTAAGAAAGCTTCATTGCAAAGTGAAAAGTTGTGCCTATCATCATTTGCTGGAAATTTTATTTAATATGTAGAAATATAATTATTTCTGATCAATAGACACAAAACAAAACTGGTTTCAGCCAAGACAGTATCAATAGCACACTGATGTTTTGGTTGTTACTGAGTGATGGGAGCACACCTGTATAATACAACATCATATCGAAGGCCATAAATCTGTGGGGAGTTTGTCAGGGGCTGGATGCTAGTGTAATTGCATTGTAGATGTATGTATAGAGAGAGAGCAAGAGAGAGAGAGAGACAGTTATCTTATTTTTGTTTCCATTTTCCGTTTCTGTCTTATCAAACAGTTCTTATTTCAACCCATGAGTTTCATCAGCCACATGGTGCTGATGAACAACTGATGTACAGTTTAGTACAGTACAAAACATCCAACCAATAGCAACAAAAAAACTTGCTAGAAAAACACTTATTTCTAACTTGGAACTTCCTTCTTCCCTATCACAAAAATGCTCAGTTTGAAGGTCTGAAACTATGAAGAATGCGGTTGTTTGAAAAGTATAATGTAAAGACAGAAAGAATCTTGGTAAACTAACCAAAATGGGAAGAATATTAAGGGTTTAAAAGAAAATAAAACATTGTGGTATTTAAGTAAGTAAGAAGAATAATTCTTGGGAAGACCTCATCACGCAAAATCCAGCTTTGTTCTCAAGTCTTGTAGTGCAGATGATAGATAAATAAAATATGGTAGACTAACTAAAGTGATGTTGAGCATTATTCTCTTTAAAATACAAGTCACAGAACTCAATATAGAAACCCTTAAGAATTCAGAACAGAATAGAATGGTCCAGCTGGAAGGGACATGCAAAGACCATTAAGTCCAACTGCCTGATCCTCTTCAGGGCTATCCACAGGTTTCAACTCACCATTGATGCCATTACACAATTGACTCTTGAGCACTGATAGGCTTGGGGCATCAACCACCACACCAGGAAGCCTCTTTTAGTGTTTGACGATTCTCATTGTAAAACCAAATTCCTAATACCCAGTTTGACTCTCACCTGGCAAATCTGTGCCATTCTTGTCCTGTCAACAACAGGAGGAGAACCCAGCAACTCCCTCTGCTTCTCCTCCTCAGGGAGCTGCAGAGGTCACCTCTGGGTCTCCTCTCCTCCAGGCTGGGCAGACCAGCCTCCTCCTGCAGAGCGTGCTTTCAGCCCTGTTACCACCTCTGGTGCACTCTGGATGCTTTCAATGACCACAGCATTCTTTCTATGTGCTAGAGCCCAGAACTGCACACAATACTTAGGGTGAGGCCACACCAATGTGAATTATAATGAGTCACCTCTCTCGACCAGCTGGATATGCTGCATTTAATGCACACAAGAATGTGATTTGCCCTCAAATAAATATCAGTAACTACTTAATGGAAACATTCTTTTCACTTCTTAGGACAAACTTTTGTATTTTGAAACATGAAAATCTATCAAATAATATACCTGTAGTATCAGGTAAGGCTTTGTTTTA
This sequence comes from Odontophorus gujanensis, assembly GCA_013399175.1. Classification (NCBI taxonomy): domain Eukaryota; kingdom Metazoa; phylum Chordata; class Aves; order Galliformes; family Odontophoridae; genus Odontophorus; species Odontophorus gujanensis. The sequence goes on from VXAB01011520.1 coordinate 196,975, forward strand.
AAGAAAAGTTACCCGAAGTGCTTGTAACCACTAATTAGAATTGTCCTATAGAGGAACACTTGTGTGTGCACTTGTGGCCAAGAAGGACAACAGTATCCTGGGGCGAATTAAAAAGAGCATGGCCTGCAGGTCAGAGAAGGTGATCCTCCACCTCTACTCTGCCCTGGTGAGGCCATATTTAGAATACTGCATCCAGTTCTGGGCTCTCCCATTCAAAAGAAGATACTGATCTTCTAGGAGTCTAGCAGACACCACAACGATGATTGAGGGACTGGAGCATCTCCCATATGAGGAAACACTGAGTAACCTGGGTCTTTTCAGCCTGAGGAGAAGACTGAGAGGGGATCTTATTAATGTTTATAAATATCTAAATGGAACTGAGAGGCAAAAGCATAAGGTCAAACTCTTCTCAGTGGTGCACAGCGAAAGGACAAGGAGTAATGGCCTAAAACTTGAACACAAAAAGATCCATATGAATATGTGAAAGAACTTCTTTACAGAATTGGTGACGGAGCACTGAAACAGGTTGCCAAGAGAGGCTGTGCTGTCTCCTACTGTGGAGATATTCAAGATATCTAAATGCCTATCTAAGTGACCTTTTGTATGCTCCCCCTACTTTAGAAGTGGGTTAGACTTGATGATCTCTTGAGGTCCCTCATAACCCTTGCAATTTTGTGATTCTGTGAAATCTGTATCACTCCTCCGCATGACATTAAAGGTGGATCACCTTAATGAAAGGAACTCAAGTTTCAGAATTACAAATAGTAGAGAAATAGGAATTTCACTTTGTTAACTACTGCTAAGAAGGCAGACATAGTAGCTGATTGCTTTTTGGAGTAGTTTAAAATTAAATGACTGTAAATCTGTATAAATATATCAAAATAAATGTTCTTTGGACCAACTAGCAGAACTGATAATGCCCCTAATCATCTCAATGATCTAACCATACTACTGCAAAAATGACTGTCTTTCATATTCTCTTCTTAGTCTAATGAATCTTTCCCTCTTTCTAGGAAAGGACAGCAACACAGAGGAGTGGCCTTTTGGTGTAGTTATAGGAATCCCTCCAGAATAAATTAGACATATAAGCTGAGTCAAACAGAAGAAATTTCAAGATACTTAAAAGAGTTATTTTGATGCTGGAAACAAATGGAACTACAGAAAAACCTGTCATGCTAAGTCTTGTTGGACAGTTCTAGTAAACACATAGATTTTAGGCAGTTCTTGGTTGGCATATGATGACACTTTTAGGATCCTACTACCACATACTTAACCATTTCTTTGCAATGTGTGGCACAGTTCTCTAAAACACGTACCCCTGAATTCTGTTCTAATGACAGTAAACATAATATTACTATCACTGAAGAATGTAGAATCCTTAATGGCTGCAATCCTAATTATTCTTGTACCAAATGGCATTACATTCTGTCTTAAGGAAACAGCAGCATTCCAACACTTCTATTGCTTCCGTTGGCAGTCATGGGATGCCTAGGCCAGGTGGGAAAGTAGGCCATCCATTCTATCACTTTCGTTTGGAGGAGAGAGGGACAGCAAACCCAACAACCGAGGGTTGTTCCTAATATTTATCACTTACTTCCATAGTTCTAAGCTGGGACATGGCCCTTCTCACTGAACAGTCTGGACTTCAAGATAATATGCTAAAGGATGATGATGTTCCTTCTGAAGACACTGATTCATTCACTCATTTTCAATAAATAGATAGATAGATAGATAGATAGAGAGAGAGAGAGATAGATAGATAGATATAGATAGATAAGGTCTCTGTGATTATTCATGAGTTCCGATGCATTATAGACAGAAATACTCAAAATACTGAAAAATCTAGGTTATTTCAATTATTTATTTATTTAGAGCATTTAAAAACTGAGGCATTCCTATGCACATAAAAATAAAAGCACAAATTCATGAGAAGACTGTGATTTTCTTTTTGAGTCTTAGTGCTGTTTTAACCTATTTAGGTGCTTTGAAGTTAATTCCCAAGTTTACAGTATGCTGTTAAAAGTGCCTGGATACTGCAAGATTTCACTACCACACTGTAAATCTTTACAGTACAGAACACTCCATGTTTCATACACAACATAAATGATACATCACGGCCATTAACCTTCCCCTTAGTTGCTGATAAAGTAAAATGGGCCCATTCTTTACAGAAACAGTAATGTACCTGTTCAGATAAATATTGCTCTTACTGCAATAAAGAGCAGTATTTTACAGCTGCATACCATCTTCACTAACTATAAAGTGGTAATTAAAACTGAGTACGAACAGAATGCTAAGTGAAGCTTTGAAGGCAAAGGCGATGAAGGTGTTTTTCCATAAATGTCCCTCAGCAAAAACAGAAGCTTAACATATAAATAAATGAATTTATTTCAAACAAATGAGTTTATTCGGGTGATTTTTGAATCCACAGTACAGTTATGAATTTCTGGTAACATCTTAGTGAAGGTTGTTAATTTGATGTAGTTGAATATCCAACATGTACATACCTCATACATGCTTTATTGTATGTAAGTTAGCTAAATCAGGAGGCTATAACTGAAATACTTGTATAACTAAAAATGTAAGTAGCTATTCTGTAAATATATAAACATAATCACACTTAATAATATTAAGGATTTAATAAAATGTAGTATGATATGATAATTGCTTATAGTTTCAAGATTCAGGAGCTACAGACAAAAATGAGCCCAAGTAGAATCTCCTGAGACATATTAACTGAGGAGACATGCATGATTTGCACTGTGTAGTAGCATTAACACTCCTAAAAATGATCAATCCATGGATCTCATCATATAATCAAATAGTCACATGAAGTATCTGCTGAATAAGACATGAAAACAGCAGCACTACTTGTCTCCTTCTTGTGTATTTTCCTCATGACTAAAACTGAAAGACTTATGACTTAAAGTTGAAAGAGGTTCTGGAAGAAAAAATAATAACTTCAGAAAGAAATTAGCATAAGGACTCATGCCAGCATAACAGTTTTTGCAACTAATGCGAAACAAACATTCAAATACTGTTTTCAGATAATTTCCTATTTGTAAATGTCACAGTCAGTATTATTTAAATCTCACATACCAAAATCTACTTCAATCAGCCAGAAGATTTTTCAAAACATAAATTATGTGATCAACACAATAAGAAGACAGATTTCTTTTTTTTTTTTTTTTTATTATATTCATAAGGTGATCCCAGAGATCCCTTCCAAACATCAACATTTT
>VXAB01011520.1:200463-228590 GCA_013399175.1 Odontophorus gujanensis
ATCTTTGTGTCTCGTCTCTCTTGCTGCCCAACACACAGGGCCACAGACCACATAGAATCTCCTAGCACTGTATTTTACCTAAGTGCATGAATCTAGTGAAATTCATAGGATTAGAGTGACAGTTTGCATGGTTTGGAAAATAACTGGGGTAATTACAGGAATAAATTATTTCTCAGGCATTTCTCTCTGACTGTGCTAACATGAGATGCTAGCATTAAATAGAAGGCACAGAAGCATAAGAATGAATGTTGTCAGTTTGCCATATTCATTGTTTCCAAGCTTATAATATAAATTAAGTTTATATACATGCTCATATGTTTCAGTATAGTCATGAATTTTTAAGTCAAAATGAAGTAAACGTGAAATAATTTTCCTTCCTATTCCCTTCTCAAAAAATTTAACTCATAATTCTAAAGGAAAAATAACACAAAGAAATGAAATGAGCTATACACGTATCAGTGTTCAGGGGAAATTGCCTCAAGTTGTGCCAGGGGAGGTTTAGGCTAGATACCAGGAAAAACTTTACAGAAAGGGTTGTTAAGCACTGGAATAGGCTCCCCAGGGGTGGTGGTTGAGTCACCATCTCTGAATGTGTTTGAAAACTGTCTTGATGTGGTGCTCAGGGACATGATTTACCACTAGGTTCTTAGAATTAGGTTAGTATGGTTTGGTTGTGGTTGGACTTGATGCCCTTGAAGATCTTTTCCAACCTGAGCAATTCTATGACTGATTTTATGACTGACTGATTTAGTGCCAAACAAAACAAAATGAAGAAAATGTATATCTTTGCCATTCAAACCTATTTCAATCATAGTGTTGCTATGCTGATTATCATAGTACCATATGAAAAAAAAGGAAGATCACTGTTATATCAATAACAGCTTTCCCAATCCTCCAGAACCTTAAACATGAAGATCATGTGAACCAGAAGTATCATTATTATGATATTTGCATTATTAAGTATTCAAGTTGTACATATTCCAGTGCAATAAGCTACCATTTTCCCTACAACAATACAATGATTTTTAGACTTACAGCTAATAAATAAGTATTAGAATACACTTTAGTCAAATGCCACTTTTTGAAGTAATGCAGCTTAATGAAAAAACAAGTTTAATAAATAGAAAGAATTGTATCTGAAGATAGACCAAAGTCTGATATGCACAGAAACATGCAGTGTGCCATAATTGTTATACAAGCATTACAGGTGTTCATGCATGATAGATATGCACATATATGGCATATATATATGGACAGATACACATATTTCTAGCATAAACTTGTGATATATGTATGAAGTACATGTATACAGTTTTAGCTTAGACAGTCTGTACAGTTGACAAGTAAACTGCCCTTAAGTACTACAAAACTGACTCCGAGTCTGTATGTGGCATAGGGTTGAAGTTACATGAAATTGGATACACAGGGTTAGACGGTTTTCTGCTTCAGTTCGTTTTTTTTTTTCTGATTAGATAGCATCAACATATACATGTACAGAAAAAATTTAGAACTGGATGTACACTTTAGTAAAGTCCTTATAAAAGTCAGTGACACTACTGTGGACCGTGTTCAACTGCAGATCTCAAAATACTCGAAGTGTTTGAAGTACTTAGTTACTGTTTCACCCATCATCTTTGCCTGTTTTTTTTCTCTACTGCCATGCCTTCTTTTCCTATTTTAATCAAACAATAATAAATGCTACAATAAAATTGTTAATAATATAAACTGTGCCCTTATAAGGGCTCCAACTACCTGAGCTTCTCACCACACATAATCTGGTTCTGACTGTCCTACATTACGTATGAGTGCCATGGGAACTATTTGGGCTGTTCTCTTTCTACTGAATAACCAGGGACTCCTAATCTGGTATCATTTCTATGCTAAGCTAAACAAGAAATTTCAGGTTATTATTTTAGATCAATATTAATTCCACAATAAACTTTTCTGAGATAAACACAATAAAAATAGTTACAAGAATCTGTGAAAATTTTCAAATTTAACATAGTCTATTTTAACTATGTAACAACATAGACACAGTTAATTCATTTCATTCTCAAACCATAAAGTGAAATGCATGTTTAAAGTCTGACTGTTTCTTAATCTTCACTTCCAAGAGGAAAGCACTTGCAACTAAGCAATACCTTTACCACTAATTATTAATTTTACATGTTATCAAAAGGCAATTTAGGAAAAATTGTTGGAAAGAATCTTAGTTTATAAAGCTAAAGACTGCATTTTAGTGAATGATAGATGATAGTTTAAAATCTGAATTGGATGTCCTGTCACTATTATTCATAGACTAATTTCACAACATTGTTAGACAGTACTCATAATATTTTACCTGATGGGATGCTTACTCATTTTCCTTTTTTTTGGAAGATCCTTTTCTACACTTCAAAACTAAACAAACAAAACCCAAATCCATAAGCTACATCATCCTGTTTTCTACTTTTTACCAGTACATAGAAATTTCCTAACATTTTAAACTGTTTTTGGAAGCAACACAACAGTAACCCTGAATAGAGTAGATGGAAATGGACATTGAGCAGTTAGAAAGATCTGTATTCTGCAAATCTGTTCAAGAAAAACAAAGGTATTCATTAAACAAAGTCAAGATTAGATTTGCAGAAAAAAGAATCGTAGAGTACAAGATGACCTAGCCAACATCTTTTCATTATTGTACTAAACCACTTTTTAATTCTCATCACTCAAGGAATATTTAATTTAAATCAGAAATTTTAACCTTCCTATGAATAGCTACTGTTTCTACTACAATGTATACTTTATTTTATTTATATATAGACATATTTTTATTTATCTTGCAAATTATCTATGATTCTGATTGCATCTCTGTAGTGATAATGAAGTTTAGCAAACACTAAATATCAAAGCAAACAACAGGTCACAGTTACAAAAAACATCTTTGTCCGAAGTGATTTTTCTATTTTTGTAATTATCTTTTTTTTTTTTTTTCTAAAGCATTCTGAGGTTTATTTATTATGACAAAATTATGATTCTAGAAATGCTGATCAGTAACGTACTTCAGTTTTTGCTGTTTTCTCCTCTTTTGCTCCAGGTACTTGTTGAAAAATGGGTTGTTATGTTCATTATCAGATATAAAAATCTGTTCCATGATTATCAGTTTAGTTTGCTTCACAAAATAAGGAATGGCACAGCTGTTACATGAGTTCCCACCTTAAAAACAAATCTGTGGAAATACAAGAAAGTATATTCAGAGCAGAAGCTGCTGAGCAAGATAAATAGCATGAGAATGGAAGGCTGAGAACCAAGAAGACTCCAGAAGAAAAGGAAAACAAGTTCAATCTGTGTGATTGCAGACCCTAATTGGAGGAAGAGGCTTGGAATGACTCATGACCCTGACTGGATAAGCACCTGTATGCATGGTTAAGAAGTGTTTGGGGAGTATTTTGTAGACATGGAAAGGCGGGTGGGAAAGTTAAAGAGGAAACTTGTGAATGCATATAAGGGATGTTAGAACCTATAATAAATGATCTGGATCATTCATATCCGAGTCCATGCCTCAGACACTGCACAAAACAAAAAACAAAATATTTTGCTCACATTGATTATTGGTTGTAGTGCTAACTAAGAAAGTAAACAGAAAACTAAAATGGCTGTAGGACATAGAACATTACAAAACCAATGGGACACGGATCACTAAGTACATAACATGGGAGTTTGCTCCAAGTGATTTCTGGTACAGACGCCTGTATATTCAATGTGATCTTAACAAATTAGTCTTCAATGAGAAGTTTTACTTCTGAAGAAATACTATGGTCTAAACAACATTTTTCTTGTGGGATAACAAATAATGAAGACGTTTAGGATATGTGGGGATTTTTTAATAAAAGAAATCAAATATTTTCAAAGACATCCAATTGTAATACAGAAATCAAAAGTAAAAGTAGGGAAGGCTCAATTTCATATCTGGTGGCAAAGAACTGTAATTTACATAATTCTAGGAGAAATCTAGAACTAGTATTATACAGTCAAGAGAAGTAGATGAAAGGACCTGAAGGATTAATTAGTTGAGCTGATGCATTATCCAATAAGATTCTCAGGACATTATCACTGCAAAGCAAAAGTCACGATTTGCAATTGGTAAACCCTGAGTAATAAATGAATAACACAGTACACACAATATTGCTTTGAATTCTTTGACTGTTTAAATTTGCTGGAAACACAAAATCATAGGTTGTTAAGAATAACACATACAGAGATTGAAAATTATAAAATTTGAATTTTATTACCACAGAAAGGAGAAAATACTTAGAGAAGCTACTTCCTAAATGATTTGTGAATAATAGGAACATTTGCATTATATTTATTGTCATTGTGTGCCTTTATCACTTTTATTGTTGTGCTGCAGTATAGCCCTTTGAAGGTCTGCCAAACCACTGCGGCTTGCTCAAATGCAGGGCTGAATTTTAATTAAGCTTAGCAAAATACTCATTGAATTTACAGGGCCAGATTAGGTCAGTCAACCTGATAGACATTCAGAGGGCATCTTGCTTACTTGTGTTAATAACTGACAGAACCAATTAATAGATTTTTTGTGAAATAGTTAAAATGTGAAAAAGAGGCTGTCATCACCTCTTTTCACTGAGAATCTCAGCTTTTCTGTTACTTAACAGGGTTGCAAAAGATTTTTCTAAAGAGAATTTATTAGGTACTGAAGAGTAATTCACAGTATTAATATTTGTGAAATGTACCTCTTAAAGATAATAAATTTTGTTTTACTAAAGTGTTCACTATGAAACCATATTATAATCCAGTGAAAAGGAATTCCTGTGGTCTCCACATAATAATGTTAAATATGCATGCAAGTGGAAGACTTCTTACAGAGTTCTGTATATTTTTTCACGGATATTATCTCCTGTCTAACTCTGCATCTTCAGTCTTTCCTGACAAACATGATCACAAATTGCTGCAACAAATATTCTTCTTCACTTCTTTTCTCTGTGACAGTGAGATCTAAAGAAGTTTAGAAGCCAGAGGGTTTTTGACATAGTTGCAATGTCCTTAGGATACTGCTTAAGATTTTTTGTTTTGTTGTTTTCTCCTACCTACTCCTGCAGTAAATTGAAGAAGGGAAAAAAAAAATAGAGAAAAAAGGCTTTTTGTATTGAAAAGACAGAAAATAGAAGTAAAATAACTGCCAATCAACATGTTATCCCCAAAACACTGTAAGAAATTAATAGTAGTAGATAAAAGTAGTTAAGAATATGTATAAGTTTTATAGGTGACAGTAAGATATGTTAAAACCTAATTCAGGTTAGTAAGTTACTCAAGTATCCTAGCTTTTTGGATGACAGACAAGACAATATCTATTAATTTAACTCACTATTGTCATGAAGGAATAGGAAAAGTGGATGAAATTGAGAGACAGAATTTGCATTTGCTTCAAGGAGTCTGGATTCAGGGTATAAACTATAATTTTAACTAATTTTAAAAAATAATAATAACACAAAAGATTCCTTATTTGGTGACTGAACTTTAAACACCAAATACCTCAGAGGAAACAGGCATGACTTTCAGCAGAAGCAACAGTATTAAAGAAATTGCAAAATTCAATACTTAAAAGACTGAGTGATGGGAGACCTAAGATTTTTCTTTCCCTAATTGAAGAGGTGAGAAAAACAGAAGTGGGAAAAATGTACAGTTAAAAGAAGGACATGAAACTCATGTTTTCAAAGTCATTCAGTTTGTCAGTGTGAATGGAACTGAACTGGGTTAAGACTCAGTAGCGTTTTTCAGTCTTTTGCTGTGCAAATTCAATGCAAAGGGTACAAAAAAATACCAAAGTACTTGGAAGAAAGTTTCTATGTAGGCATTTTGCCTATGAACAAAAAACACAGGAATAAGTTTTTTTAAAAATATATTGTTTAGCACGTGGCATTCCCCACTCTTTTGTAGTTATACTTCTGTATTATTAATCAAGCTAAGAAGACACAAATCTATGCTGTCCTTACTATTATATTGCTAATTAGAATGCTCATGTTTCTAAACAAAGGTTCTTTGAATAAGCACTTCAGAACTGGACAGAAGTAGAAAAAAAAAATAAAACAGGTTGAAAACAAAACAAAGCAAAACAACAAAATTTTAATGATTACTTATTCTATTGAGAGAAGTGATATGTCAAAGGATGATGTAAATTATATGGAATTTTTTATAACATTAGCTGATGGAAAATTTTGCTTGGGGTATTAGAATTTAAACTTAATTTTTCTGCAGTTCAATGACCACATAAAAGAGGAAAAGAACACTTAGAAGTACTGTGGCCGTCATGTTCACTTCTGCTATTCATGGCATCTTCACTTTCTCACACTTAGAAGGGTCAACATTATCCCCAGGGTGGTGACTTAATTGGGTGAAATGTTTACTGTTCAAAAGACTGATGAAGTATAGAAAAATATAATTATATTCCAAACTTCTACTTTACTGTGTTGTTTACAGGAATCTCCCTTTGAGAGCTATATCAATGATATGCAAATGTGTTCCCGTGTTCCTGCTTCACTAAAATCAATCTAAACTTATAAAGTAAAACCCACCATTGTTGTTTTATTATTATTATTATTATTATTATTATTATTATTATTATTATTATTAAGATACATAAGGTTAATCAAGCTTAATACAGCTCATTATTTCAATATTTCATCTCATGTCTCCTTGCCACAGACATATTATGCACTTCCCTATTTTAAAAATCTACACAATTAAGATAAATATTACTTTATGTTTTTCAATAGGCAGACCAAGGTCACACAGTAAGGAAAGTAGAAGTTACATCTACTCCCTCACGGGACTTCATATAGACAGCAATTGTTTAATCTTTTGAATTATTATTATTTTCAAAAACAGACTGAAAATTGCTAGCTTTTTTGGACTGTCTACAGGAACGAGGGAATTGTCCAACATGTTTAGGAATTCTCTCACTCATTAATTTATATTTTTTTAATAAAGGTACAGAAAGTTACAGATATCACTGCATTATATTTTGTTTCTGCACAATTACAAATAAGCATTTTTTCAAGAGATGTTGTGAACAGATTTAGTACATTTTCTTCTAATATCAGAATAGCAATTTCTCTTCTTTTTCTAAAACATTATCGTTTATTACGATTTTTGTGAAGTTTAGCAGCTAAAAGGATATTTTGTCACAATAGGTCCCTGCCTATCATCCCCATTATAACTTTGGCAGGCTTCCAAAACAGTTACCCTCCATCTGCTATCGTTCAATAGAAATGGTACCTTGAGGCCCAATTGACCTAAAACCCCTTGAACTCTCTAGCAATTTAACCGTTTTTCCTCAGTCAATTAAGTGGACAATAAATACTGTATGAAAATAGCTCTGGTTTTACACTTTATAATACATCCAAGCATAATTCCCTAGTCCTGCAGGTTCCAGCATTTTCCTACTTAGACAACTTGCAAGTCATTCTATTCATACTCTCCCTTGTGGCAGCAATAGCAGAAAGCCTCAACAAGAGAAGGTGCTGAAATTTTCCAAGAACCCTGAAAAATGAACTGAAGTGTTCTAAAGCCTGGAGCTTACAAGATTCAGGGCTCTGTAATGAGAGAATGTGGAAGTGCTGAGATGGACAAACTCAGCTAGAGGTTTTAGGGCCCCCAGGACTCCCACTTCACAGCCAGAGGCTTTCTCAACTTCCTAACGTTGAACAGAGCATCATCAAAATTAACTTTTAATTCAAAAAAATATATATATATAAATTGTAACTGATGCATAACCAGAGATTTAAGATGTGACACTACAGAACATGTGCTGTTTTTGTTCTAATAGTAAAATGCATAAGGATTCTGCATGTATGAGAGATATTTTCTGGACTCAACTTATGTGTGTCACTGAAAAAAACATCTACTTATTTCCACTGAAACAACAACAAATACAAAGAACACAGTAACACTACTTGATGGAGCAAACTTCAGCTAAAAAAAATTGTTTTTCAACAGCCATCACCATTAACTACGCGTTTTCACCTGCAATGAACAAGTGCCTGCATGCCACGCTTGTAAAAATCTGCACCAGAGGAGGCGCACTTGGTGCTACTCCAGTATTGCCTCTGCTGTTTCCCATGCACTGAAGCTGAGAGACCTGGGTCTGTACAGCCTTGATAAAAGAACACTCAGACAGGATCTGATCCACCTCTACAAATATCTAAGGAGTAGGAGGCAAAGGGATGAGGCTGAACTCTTCTCAGCAGTGTGTGGCAAAAGGACAAGGGGAAATGTTCACAAACTGAAGCACAGGGCAGTGATGGAGCACTGGCACAGGCTGCACAGAGAGTTGGTGGAGTCTCCTTCTCTGGAGACGTTCAAGACCCGCCTGGACGTCTACCTGTGCAACTTGGGCTACGGAGTCTGCTTTGGCAGGGGGGTTGGACTAGATGATCTCTAGAGATCCCTTCCAACCCCTACAATTCTCTGATTCTGTGATAATCAACTCTATACACAGTTCCCTGGTTTTAATTCACCAATTTGCACAGATGAGCTGATCAAGATGCTCCTAATATGTGGCAGCTGTGCACAGCCTTCCAGAATGTAACATGTCTTTCATATCACTATCACCACCACTGGAATGTACCATTCAGCACCTCACTGTGCTCGCATCCGCTGTCGGATCTCCATCAACATCCAGCCAGCATCAATGAATGCCAATGGATGCAATTTTTTCTTCATAGAGGAATTCAATTATACATATTTGTATCATGTGCACTTCCATGCCAGATGCCATACCATCAGACTGCCCCTGTGCTGCTATCTGACACATGGTAACAAAATGTAAAGGAATATTGGTGGGAAGGTTCAGCCTCTACTGCTGTACCACCAACATCTACCTCTGGCATTGTGAGACAACATAATAAAATAGGAGGTTTCATTTTTGGAGAAGCCTTCATATTTTGTATTGATACTAAACAGAGTATCTGTACATAAATATACACCGCATAACTCCTTTGATTTTCCGAGGAATCATCATGTCACATGTTTGATAAAGAAAATCTAAAACTGAACACTTTTACTTGGGAGGTCCCTGTGTTAGATTTCTGATTTGTTGGCAAAGGAAAATCGTTTGATCGTGGTAACATCCATCATTTGTCAAAGACTGTGTCCTGAATTGTCTGGTTATCTAATAAGCCTATTTGAGAAAAATACTACGAAAAGAAAGAGCATACTAGGAAGAAAAGTTGGCTATTTCATTCTTGTCTTTCTGTGCTAAACCCTGTAGGCTCAGTGAACAAGTTAGATGGGAAAGTGAATATAAATGGAAGGGAAAGGAGAGAAAATGTGAGAAAGGCTAAATGAACTGTTTTCTCTTATTAGAAAAATGTTGTACATTCCTATCATTAGAGACAGGTTCTGAAATAGATTGTGCAATTTTTTGCATGTCTATTTTATGTCTTGAGAGTATTTGATGTAGTGTCATTCCAATTATATTAATGAGAAGAGAAGCAGTCACTGACATCCTGATGCAACTCAATATCATCAGTCACCTTGGCAAACAAGCAAAGAGTGTAATTATTTTATGGTAGCAAGAAATTTCAAGAAGGGAAAGGTTCACACAAAGATCCACACACTGATCATCAACAATCAGAAACTGTACTAACAGACTCTGTTTCACATGTACTTAATGCACATCTTCTCCCCAGAATACATTATCCACAGTCAATTATACTGAAACAGGAAGCCATAAAGCTATGAATCGAACCTTTTCTTAAAGTCACTCCTCTTATGAAGTGGAAAGTTTAAACACTTTTTAACTAACATCTGAAAGTGTTTTTACCAAGACCAAAATATTTATTACTTATGAAATAACACGCATGAGTCAAGCTGAAGAACAATTAATAAACAAAAGCCAAACTGAACTTGATATGACAGTATTTTGAACAGTATATTCTATGCATGTATTTGTATGGTTGCACATCTCTGTGCACAGTGAAAGAATATGCCACAGAAGAAGCACATTCTGAGGAGAGAGGTAGGAAATCATTTAGATTTCGGCAGACATATATAAAATGCATCTGCATCCAACAAAGGAAGTTCCCAATTCTAACATAATCAGAACCCAGATCCTATTTTTCTAATTATTTTTATTTTTTTAATACTAATGATGAGGACTGTGATTTCAAATTTTAAATGACAGAGCAATCAAATTTCTAGTTTTATTGTCATACATACAGTGGAATTTTATTAAAAAGAGTTTCATTCCTGTAACTCATACTGAAGTCCTTTTACTTAGCTGCTGTATCCAAATGTCTTGTTGATCTCATACATCAGTCTGTCCTGTCCAAAATTTATGGAATGCAATTTCATTAAATATGATTGATTGATTTTGGACGTTATAAACAGAAGTTCCTAAGATGAAATCATGTTCATGTCCAAGTCAGCTGCAAAATGTTATGAGCCAGTATTGTGCCCTGGTGGCCACGAAGGACAACGCTATCCTGGGGTGCACTAAAAAGAGCATGGCTAGCAGGTGGAGGGAGGTGATTCTCCCCCTCTTATCTGCACTGGTGAGGCCTCACTTGAGTACTATGCCCAGTTCCGGGCTCCCAGTACAAAAAAGACAGGGCTTTCCTTGAAAGAGTCCAGCAGAGGGCTACAAAGATGATAAAGGGGATGGAACACCTCGCTTATGAGGAGAGGCTGAGAGACCTGGGTCTGTTCAGCCTTGAGAAAAGAACACTGAGATGGGATCTGTGTCTATAAATATCTAAGGAGCAGGAGACAAAGGGATGAGGCTGAACTCTTCTCAGCAGTGTGTGACAAAAGGACAAGGGGAAATGTTCACAAACTGAAGCACAGGAAGTTCTGCACAAATGTGCATGGGAATTTCTTCACAGTGCAGTGATGGAGCACTGGCACAGGCTGCACACAGATGTTTGGAGTGTCCTTCTCTGGAGACATTCAAGACCCGCCTGGACGCCTACCTGTGCAACCTGGGCTAGGGAGCTGCTTTGGCAGGGGGGTTGGACTCAATGATCTCTAGAGGTCCCTTCCAACAGCTACAGATCAATGATTCTGACTCTGTGATGCAACTACCTTGTCACACACATCTTGCAGAAAGAGCTGTTCCTAATAACATACATAATGAAAGTAATGCTCAAGAAATTAAGACAAATAGTTAACAAACATACATTCCTCAATTTGCCATGCAGGAAAGTTACAGCATATACAGTTTAATTATGAAAGTGTTATGGACAAGACAAAGCATAAGAACATAAATCAACTTAGAGGAGAAAAACATTTCTTTACTGACTGATAGAAATCTATGTTAGTCTTTCAAAAAAGCTTAAACAATATACAGCAAAGTCTCATTCATGTTATCTTCACAGAGCAAAACTCACCTGTGGGAAGGCATAAAACAATCCTATCTTATTGGAAAGCCTACGGTGAACACTCTGATACTTGTTATTACCTTGAAAAACAAGCACTTTTTTTAAATTCCTCTGAGCTACGATGAATACTGTTACTACACACAGGGTGAAAAGACCATACAATCATAGAATATCCAGAATTCAATGGATCCATAAGGACCATCAAGTGCAAACAAATGTTATTTGTACTGAAATCAGATGGCATGAATGTGAATCACAGAATTACCAAGGTTGAAAAGATCCACTCCAAGATCAGCCAGCCCAACCATCCACCTATCACCAACATTTCCTCTTAAACCATGTCCCTTAGTACAACATGTAAACATTTCAATCAGCATTGGTTCCATGGTGAAAAAAAAAAAAAAGAAAAAAAAAAGATCCTAGGATATTGGTGTATCACTACAGCCTCACTCAATCCTATTTCTAAACTTTTGTTGAGATTTGCTCCTGTTTACATAATAGTTTAAATATCAAATAATAAAATGGTCAAGACTAAATTGTAGGAATGATGGTGATTCACTTCAAATAAACATTCCTTGTCTCTCTTTAACCTACTTGGGATTAAATGTTTCAGTTACAGGATTTTTTTTCTAGATATTTTTTTCTGAATTACTTTGAAAGAAGAATTTTCAGGAAAATATTGATGATTGCATAGAACATTAAAAAACAACCTTCCAAAACTAGTAGTGTCCAGTAATTCAAAAGCTCAGGCACCATACCATAAACAAGAGCCTAACTTCCTAAATTCTCATTTTTCTAATCTAAATTTGTCATCAATTTTTGAAACAAGAAACTCAACAATATGTCTCTAACCTTATTTCTAACCACATATGTATTTCATCTGGTATTTATTTTATGAAAACTGCTCTCTAACAAAAATCCTGTATGTATCAACTATGGTAGACATTTTCTAACAATTTCAGCACTACAGTGTTTGAAATACTACTGCTATTTCTTATTATAGTTCATGAAATATACTGCAAATACCATCCTGGGGTAATTAATAGCAAATGTCGTTCACTTTCTACAAAAATGGGTGAAATTAAGGCCAGAATTGATAAGCTACTACTTCTGTACCCCAGATATAAATTGCATTCCTATGTTATATTAATTAAGTTAATGTATTTCATATAAGTAAAAAAAATAGTATTTTAAGGTAGGAAAAGTATTTTTAATAGTAATTCATAAGACTTCATTTATTCATCACCAATATTCCAGAATGGGGACATAGTGGATGAGTGATTAGACAAGGGGAAAAACATAAAGAGGACAAAGGTATGAGGACTATGAGTTTCAAGACAAGAAGCTCGGTCAAGTGCACTGAGGGCACTGGAATGATGAGACTGAACGTACTTCTGTCTGGTGAGGAACAGGCCATCTTATTGAACTACCAAGTACAGAAGGTGGACTACAGAAGAACTGGAAGGGGTGAGAGGAGCTCCAAGCATCTGTGAAAAACAATGTTAAATGAATTTGAGAGATGAAAATTACAAAAGAGATGTTACAGTCACTGCAGAGATAAGTCAGGTCAAGCACGCTTTCTTTTCAGACAAGGAAATTAGGACATATGTACTAACGGGGAGGAAAAAGAAGGACACAAGACAGAGGAGCATGAAGTAAAAGACCCAGCAACTTCCATGGAGGAAGGGAAAGAGAGGCTAGCAGTCCACAACTGAAAGAAAATAAGAAGTCTGCAACAATTTTAAGCGGGGGGGGAGGGGGGGGAAGAATAAAATAAAAAGTTTAAGTTACTGTTTCAAAGAGTTTCAATTTTTCAATTTCATCTAGTACTTCCATTCATTTTGCAACCCTAAGCCTCTAAAGGAAGTTAGTGAAGAAAACAAACTTAAGAGTGTGTGAGAAAGCTGCTGACCAGATTGACAATACATAAGATGATAAGAAGTCATATCAGATGAGGCTACTGGAAAGTAGCAAAAGCATAAAAGAGAAATGAGAATTATCAAAAAAGGAAAGGAAACTAGATTTCATGATTCAGTCTTAAAATGGCTGTTATACAAATTTATTTTAAAAATGCATACACAAGTCAAGCTGCTCAAAATTCACTTTTAGCTTCCTGCATGTTTTACAGTGTAGGTTATCCAGGAAAAAAAAAAAAAAAGAAAAAGAAAAAAAAAGAAAACCTTCCCTATCTACATTCTAAAGATACAGAAATACAGACAGCAATAGCAGTGGCTCTTAATTGAATTAGAAATTATTAAAAGTGGAAATATTAACCCCCCACCCCCCTCCAAAAAAAAAAGAAAAAATCAATTTTTATCTAAATAGCATTCAACATGCAGATTTGTTTATTTAGAATATAAAATGTAATCCTGGTCTCTGTGTTTTCACATTCTGAAAGTAAGAAGAAAAAGAATTACGTGAACTCCCGGTACTAGCACTATAATGCAAGTTGCACATGGATGTCAATGGAACCTTGATTTATAAGTGAGGTATTAGCAGTTCCCTCCATCAGAAATACATCTATTTAGTTGTGCATTGTGACAAAACCAATTTTTCCTCTTCTGAACACAAATCATGACTAAACTCATATTTAACAGAGATAAAATAACTATTCTCAAAGAACACTCACAGTATTACAAAACTAATTCTTGCTTAAACATTAAAATCCTTCTGCATATATGTCTTTATTGACACGTTAATAAAGTATTCTTCCCATAGAACCCCTGTTGCATTCAGTTATATAACAAACAGTGCTTATTTAATGAGAATTACTTAACACACTCATTCGTCCTTATTGTTAGATCCTTCAAATCATTGTCTGAAAACAAACACCAACATCTCATTGGATTTTTTTGACTCTTCATAGCTATCAATAAATCAATTTCTGCACCACTATGAGACCAGAGTATATTATTATCCTATTCTAGAGAAGAGTAATAGAAGCACAGATGAAAAATTAGAAGTAACTTCTAAATTCAGGTGTTTAAAATTACAACTATTACAATTATAATCAATATTTTCAGTGACGTTCTGACCATCTGCTAATCAGACTTCAAGATATGGCATTCAAACCTTGAAAATAATGCATCAATCATTAATAAATAGCCAGTAAGTTTTTCTAGGAAAATACTCATGTACTCTCTGGTATAGATGGGACACATTCAGCTCTTCTGCGCAATATTTGATTTCCTTAACAGTCACCTCTTTTTTTTTATATTTTTTCAATAGAAATAACAATAAAGACCCGTAGCTATATCCACACTATTTTTAGAAGAAGGTAGGCTCTTTAAAAATTATTTAATGACATGCTTAATAATTATAATTACTTAAACATGCTTTAATACTTAAACAATCATTTCAGTCACATGCTTACAAAATATCTCATCCAAATTTCTTTTTCTTGCTCTTGAAACCAAGCTCAGCTGACTTACAATCTATACAGAGTTACTGTTTTTGGACTGGTTAATAATAAAAATGTAAAAAGGGCAGAACTGAACCAGTTAACTTCCTAACAATTTCTGATATTTCTGCAATAATATTAAATATTATTATTAATAATAATAAATATTATTATAAATATTTAAATTTATTTTTAATACATTTTGTATACTTCATGTTTCTAGTAACAGCAAGCTATTACATTTGAATTAATCATGGTTAAATATATAAATTATTCATTGATTTCTGAACCAGAGTAACTGGTAACACTAACAAGTTACTGTCTACAAGGTACATACTGATATCATGATTGAAAAAAATGACTGTCCAGAATGCTTTGACCCATGTTCACTTGATTTTGCTCTCCCAAAACTGGCTCCTGCCCACAGCTTTCCTCCTGGGCACTACCCATGCCCCAGTGCTAACTTCAGTTTCAGTCCCTTTGGTCCCTGTTCAATTTGAGCTGCCCACAAACCCATCCTCTTGGATGCTATCTTCCCTTCTCTTCCTCTTTTTGCTTAAGTTTCACTTCAGCCTTTCTGGTGGGATTTCAAGGACATCTCACACATCACACTGCTCCAACTCCCCTCCCATCTAAAGGGCTGCGATTGCTTCCCATGCTTTTCAGTCCCTTAAAACAGTCAATTTTATCACACAATCTCAGAATGCATCAGGGTGTGCTATTCCTTTCATCCGCTGACATTCCTAGCCTTACCCCTGAGAAAAGGATCATCTGAAGCATAGAGGAGGAGGCAAGAGTTTCACTGCTGGAAAAGCAAGTTGGTGTAGCTTCAGAGTAAACATACAGAGATAGGGTGGGTTGATTTGAAAAATAGGGAAGCCAGGCAGCAAAAATACAGGCATACTGAGATTAGCGAGTACAGCAAGAGTTGCACAAGATTGCAATCTTAGCAATATTAGCAATATCATAATACTAATATTTTATTACTATGTCAATAGCCAATCAATCTGATATCAACAGTATTATGTATGCTGAGTGAGGATACAGATACATTACTAAAGGTAGGAGGCTCCTACAAAGATCACAGACTGTCTCCTTCTTTTACCTGCTCCTGGTTCTGGTGCCAACTCAGGTGACCCACAGCAGCCTGAACTTGCTGCCTCCAGCTCAGCATAGCCACGCTGAGGGTACTGGACGATCCCCACTGCAACTATCACCCATGCACAGCTTACGCTTTTGTCAAACAGGCTGCAAAATCCTAAGGAAAGATAAGGGTCCATCCTGCATACCAAATCTATTCCAAAGACCAAGTCTCTCTTCTGTAGAGTATGCTAGCTGCCAGAACTATTACATTTAAGTGGGTAAAGCTGTGTATTTTTCCCTGCTATTTGTCTTGAAATCTGCTCTTCAGTCTGGTCCAAAAAGAGCCAGAAGCGCCTTGAGGCAGATTAGCAGTTGAGCACTAATGCTTGTGCCACACATTCTGTAAAGTGACTGAGAAGGCAAGGAGAAATCTTCCTCCCTTATACTTCTGAGCCAGTTTCATTCTCTTGGGAATTTATTTACTCTATACACAACATTTGTACACCTATAAAAGCTATGCATCAATTCTATCAGTATCGACTGGATAATGAGTTCAAAAACTGGTAATTGAAGAGTCTCAGGAGGTTTGATTCTCACCAGCTTTAAGTAAAGACACAGGATTAAATTTCGGTTCTTTCTTGTCATGTTTTTCTCTTCTTTAAAGGGATGTTTGGATTACCCAGTAGAATATGAGAAATGTCATGGATTTTACTTTCTGTTCTAACATGAAAATAATTAAATAGAAAAACATGTTCCCCATAAGCCCAACAGACTGTTGTCAGCTCTCACAACATTAATATTTTTAAGTTTCCTCCTAGCATTCCCTCTTTTTAACTACTGAGTGCATGCCATTTGCTGAAGTGTTTGTTTGTGTTTTTTTCTTAATCATTATGCTGACTTATGTCTAAAGTTCTGGTATACTTTCCTCAGTCAAACAAAAATGAAACTCCCATAATTACCCTGCTACAGATGTTTTGGTTTGCCTATACATTAATGAAAAACGGAATTAGAAACTTTTAGATATTTCAATTTCTGTCAGTGCCTTAAAAGTTGCCTTAGAAAAAGAATCAGATTTACTCTTGAGACCCACATAATTATGTTAACAGTCTAACATTTTTTATTTTCAAGTTGAATAATTTAAAATAGATGTGTTCTATGACTTACTAATTGATAACAAGTCAGAAATCAGTGATGATTCACGATTTAATGTTGCTACATTTAAATAAGAAAAACAAAGTATAAAACAGGACCAATATGTGTTCCCTATATATGTTACCACAATAGTCTACATGCAAAATCAGCAGTGATGAACATACTTTCTCCCAAGGAGGTATCACCTAATAGTTTAGATGTCTGCAGTCACTATAATTTTTTGTTATAATGTTTATGCCTCAGTGCAGCACAGGCAGTTGAGAAGGCATTGCACTTTTCTTTAGAAGATTTGGTTGAATTTTAATTAGGCTTGCTTAAAGCCAGAAGTTGAAAATGTCATTGTTATGTATCAGTTTGTACCAAGGCATTTCCAGTGAGGTTGAGCCTCCTTAAATTTTAGTTCAGAGACTTTTTGTTTGGGGCTCTTCTTCTGACTGTATGATGTTTGTATCTTACTTTCGTGATGACCGGTAGCACCAGTTAGAAAGACTACAGAAAAGTTAGATGTAGAAAAAATACTAAGAATAGAAATGAAAAAGGATAAAGAAGATAAAATGTGTGAGAAAAACTGATATATAAAGAAATAGCATTAGTCTAGTAAAACTGAAAACTCCAGGGGTAGAATCATAACTTAAAGGTAACAGAAGCAAAGACAGAATTACCTTATCCCATTTTCAAAATACTGTAATAAAGAACAGTCAACCACGGGGAAAAAAATAATATAAACAGAGTAGACACATAAATTAACAAGTAAGAAAATCATAAATGGATGTAACTGAGAAGCACAATGAAAAAATATTTACACACAATATAGATGTAATCACTTAACTGACAATACTAGTTTTCCTGCAGTGGCCGCGACCACAGATGACAGACTTTCTTTCTTACATTGAAGAGTCAATAGACTTCAGGCTCTATGTGCACGATAACCTCCATTAAAGCTACCACAGGGAACAACATCTCTAGGGAATGAAGCACTACCACTGAGTCCAAAATACTTTCTTGTTTCATGAATCAACTCAAATAGGAAAATAAAGAAGTCAAACGAAAATATATGTTATAAAAATGTATTGGCGCTTGATGACTTTGTAAAGAATTTTATGTAAAGGAACATTCATTTAACTAATTAAACTGTTGTATCTTTTGTAGATTAGAGTAAAATTGATATAATAATACTATCTCAACTATATAGTCTAAACTTTTTGGAAGATGAATATTTTCTAAAGACACTTCATAGACAAAATAGATGTCTGCATACTTATTTCATCATTACAAGTTTTTAATACAATGCTTCAATGGAACTGATACACAAAATGTTTCATTATGGACTGCATGATGTCAGTATTTATATTATAAGGGCTATGGGAAATAAAAATAAACAAAACAAAAAGAATTTTTGCATGCCTATCTGTTATGGAGTTGCCTGGTCACAGCCTGAACCAGTAAATGAGCACCTGCCTGATCACAGCGAGGGAGCCCAGATCCACCTGTCCTCTCTCTCTCTCTCCCTCTTGGTGATGCTTCCAGTCGTGCTTCCAGGAGTGCATAAGTATTTGTTTGCTTTACACCATCTTTTGTAGAATAAAGTTTTCACAAAGTGATACCTTGATACCTCCACTGTAAGATCTGTTCTGAAAATTACGTGATTCTAAAAATCCTCCAAATTACAGATCTGTTTATGTTTCTCATTAACATTAATTGTCTTATTTTCGTATGGAAAAGATATTGAGAATTTTTCAGACTGTTATATTATACTACAGACAGCAAAGAAGTATAGTACCTCTCCTTACTAGAAATAAAGTTTCATTGTAACAAGTCATGCCTCCATTAATATGTTTGCAACCTCATATCAAAGCATTTCACCTTGACATCCTAAGGTGATCCTTACAAACAGGAGGCAATTAAAAAAAGAAATTGTAATCTGAAGTTAAGCTAGGTAAAGCCAGTCTGGAGTCACTGGGATAGAAAGCTAGGTGCTCACAGTTTTATGTCTACAGGTTCACTTGTCGAACCACATCTTTATCTTGATTTAAAACAAAAGCTATAAAACATACAAAGATCTGGGAACCCACAGAAACGAATTCTTTGATTAAGCTTAGATAGTGAAACATTCCCAGAAGAAGTATTAAAGGAGACTTGGGTGAATATTCAAAACTACCTTCAGCTTAATTTACAACTAATTGATAGTTACCTGTCAGGAAGCAGAAAAGAGAGGATTACAGCCTCACAACAATCTGTCTTGGAGGGTTGGAGCACACAGCTGAGCTGTGCAAGCAGCACACTGAAAAATGAAACCTGAGGCAGATTGAGAGCTTTGATGCATTTCCTACTGCTCCCTGTGCATCCACACCAGCACCACTACCTCTGATAATATAAATATGAGATATTTATTATGCAAAGTTTAACTGCACAGCTGCTGCTCACTCTGTTGACTAATAAACTACAGCCTTCTAAAGTCACTTTAATTCTGAATGAGATGGTCTGCAGATGTTTAAATACACTTAAATTTGTGTATGTTCACTTCACATCTTGAGTGTTTAAAATCATTTTATTAGGCTTATTGACTGAATCCATAAAGGTGATTCAACCGTTTTCTCTCGATCTTGGTCTTAGTAATACTAAGCAATGAAGAGATTTTATATTTATTCTCTGTACAAGAAAATAATTGCTCCACCAGGTAATCCAATAATTATCATAACCAGTTATGTCTTCACTTTGAAGTCTTGATCTGAAGAACTGTCTTAACACAAGGTTAAAAACAGTCCATTTATGGAAAGGACAGAGCAAAATTTTCAAGATCAAGCATGCATACACACTGAGGGGAATATTTCATGCCTCAAAAATCTTGCTAATCAGGAAAATAATTTCCTCCCCAGTTTTTGGACTAAGTTTATTATGACACTAAAACTGCAGTTTCTATCAGTTACACTAATGAAAACAGAGTTGTTTTGGGATTAAACTAATATAATTTTCTACTATTTTATTCAGAAATATTCTACAGATAATATGAAACATAAAAGATTTCTCACTGTTTTGACTATTTAGATAAAACCATGTATTCAGTAGACAAGCATCAGTAGAGAGGTTCGTTTTATTTTAGCTTAAGAATTCCACTGACAATATAGCAATATTGAGCTGGCTACTTCAAGACCATAGAATTAATTGTAGATGCTCTCACTCTGTTTTCTTTCGAAAGTATACAGATTGTCCATTAAACTAATAACATCTCAAAATAACTGTTCTACAGATTACTAGTAACTCCTTCAACAGCAGAAACAAACTAAATTTTATGACTACTGTGAGTTTTCTGAATACTAACATTCCAACAGCAGCAACAGGAAAAAATGGGACCACTGAGCTATCTTCTGATTCCATCTTCCTAACCACCACACTGAAAATTTACTGTGTATGACTCTCAGTCTATGTACAGAGTCACAGAATTGCAGGGGTTGGAATGGATCTCAAGAGGTCAATCATAGAATCATAGAATAGCTTGAGTTGGAAGGGATCTCAAGGATCATCAAGTACCAAACTCCCTGACACAGGCAGGGTTGCCAGCTGCTAGATCACATACTAGATCAGATTGCTCAGGGCCCCATCCAACCTGGCATTAAACACCTCCAGGGACTAGGCATCCACAATTTCTCCATATACCAACACCTCACCACTCTCAGTAAATAACTGTCTAACATCTAATTTAAATCTCCCTTTCTTTAGTTTAAAACCATTCTCCGTAGTCCTGTTATTATCTACCCATGTAAAAAGTCGATTTTCTTCATGTTTATAATTTCCCTTTAAATACTGGAAAGCTGCAATGAGGTCTCCTTGTTGTCTTCTCTCTTCCAATCTGAACAATCCCAGTTCCTTCAGCCTATCTCCACATCAAAGGTGCTCCAGCCCTTGAATCATCCTCATGGCCCTTCTCTGGATCCACTCCAAAAACTCCACATCTTTCCCATGTTGGGGACCTGACTTGGATTGCAGTACTCCAGCTGGGACCTCACAAGGACAGAACAGAGAGGGACAATCACCTCTCTCTCCTGACTGCCACCCCACTTCTGACAGAACCCAGGATACCAGTGGCCTTCCAGGCTGCAAGCACACTGGCTCGTGTTTTTCATCAACCAGAACTCCTAAGTACTTCTCAGCAGGGCTACTCTGAAGGAATTGTTTTCCCAGTTTGTATACATATCTGCAATTACCTCGACTCAAGTGCAATAACTTGCACTTTCTTTTGTGGAACCTCACAAGGTTCAGAAAAAAAACACCTCACTTTTCGAGTTGATCAAGGCTCCTGCGAGGTTCCTCTGGAACCTTCCTTCCTTCTGCATTATTAGTGTATTAACTGCACTGCTCAGTTTGGTGTCAACAGAAAACTTGTTGATGGTGCACTTGATTCCCTCTCAGCCTTCTTCACTCCAGGCAGAACAGACCCAGGTTACTCAGCATTTCCTCATATGGGAGATGTTCCAGGTCTTTTATCATCTTTGCGAGCCTCCACTGGCCACCTAGGAGTACTTCTATTCCTTAGTTTCACTCTATCCTTTTTTATTTAAATTACTAAATTTCATCATGGTCCCAAGAAATATTCTCAAGAATCTAAATAAATGAATTTATGTAGACATATGGTTTGATAAAATTAAAGTTTGGAAAATTACTTGAATAAATCTTAATTTTATCACTCTTTCCAATCTCAAATAGCATAACGTTACAATTTAGTAAGGCTAAAATAAATGCAAAAGAAATAGATTATTTCTCAAAGAGTATACAGTTTACTGGTTTCTACATAATATATATCATATGAATATGGCTTATATGTAATTTATAATTTGCATGTGTTCTGTTATAACAGCTGTAGATGAGCTTTTGCTGTAGCACGGGTTTTTGCCAGAACACATAGACTGTGAGAAATGAAGATTAAGAACTGTTAAAAAAAAAGAAAAGGAATAAATTTTAAGTGATTGTGACATTTTGTAATGGAAATCACACATTACTAAAAAGATCAGACAATGGTTAGGTTATATATCTCCACAATTTTCACTATCTGACTTTCAGTTATTGATGTCTGAACACTATCAGAACAAAGTTTTTGAAGCGTATACCTCTAAGAAGAAAGGGAGAGACCATGCTTTGCTGTTTATTGTGTTAATAATAACAGTACTACAGATCATACTCCTTTAACAGTAGTACTGGCTCCAATCTGAGATGCTGAAATGTCTACAGTTTGTACAATGAGCTCTTTCTGATCCACTAGAATAAAACTTTTTTTTAAGGATTTGCGAGCAGTGTTGGACCAAAAGATAGGAACATTTTATTTATTTCCTAAGCAGCACAGAATGCTAGAAATAAATGTCATAAAATATGCCAACAGACCTTTTCTTTAATATCAATTTTAATTTAAAATATTATTATTATTGAATACTATTTGCTGACATTTTATTTATTAAAAATACCAATATTTTAATTTGTGAGGGATTTTTACATAACAGTATGTTCATGTTGCATGAAGTATAGATACACTAATTCTGTAACATTTGTACTGCAACTCATTTAGCTGGGCAAAACACTTCCTTTCATGTATTTCTCCTTCTTTGTAATTTGCCCCGTAGCCAGGCATCAGCAGCAGGAAGAAAGAACAACTCATTTCACAGTTGCACACTGCGTAATGGAATGTTCCAAGGAATTTCCCTCAAGGTTTTGTATTTCTTGTAAATCTTGCCCCTGATCTTACTCTTAAGAATAATTCCATAATTACTAGAATTTTTCTACTCTGCGTACCACGTTTTTTGTTGCTTTTTTTTTTATTTCAACTACTTGAGTTTTCTGAATGTAGTTCCTTTAATGAAATTTTACTCCATGCATTATCTTCTGAAATGCTTACTACCGTAGTATTTGAATGAGCTTTTCTGAACCAAACAGCTTCTCCACTCAAAACGATGAACAGTTGAGGAAAAAAGTTTTACAGAATATACATTTGATCATGCTCTGATACGAAAATTCACCTTCTGGGGAGCAAAGATATAACACCACTTTCTATTTATATAATGATTTTTCATAATGAGGATTTGGCTTATTTTGGTTAAATCCCCAAACATATATTCAGAGCTCTTTCAGAATTTCTACTGGTGTCTACTGATTTAAAAATACATTAGTACATGTCCCAGAGCAGACAGTCTAAATGAATAAATATTTGAGGAGAACTCTTAACATCTATTCCCATTTCTGCCACTGTTCTACTCTTTAGCCTTAGGCAAGTAAAACACCTATGCTTGGAATTCAATCTATAAAAACTGGACAAGAAACCATATTTTTATTCTTTTTTTTTTTTAAATTTATTTAGCATTATCTGCTATTTTAATTAAAAGACCTATTTCAGTTAACAGTTGATACAGACTTCCTGTTTTACACTGTACATGTTGGTATAATATATAAGCAGTTCTAATTGTAATTCCTATAAACTTACTTCTTTCTAGAGCTTTCAAAAATATGGATTTCATTTTGTTTCGTTTTTCTTTTTAACTAAGGTAGAAATTCTCCTAGTGTCCTGAAGGAACTGGCTGATGTTGCAAAGCCACATGAAAAGTCATGGCTGTCAGGCGAAGTCCACGGCAATCAAAAAAACGGAAACATCTCTCCCATTACTAAGAAAGGGAGGAAGGAACATCAGGGAACTACATATCAGTGAGCCTCATGCCTGTGCCCAGGAAGATCACGAAGCAGATCTTCCTGGAAGCTATGTTAAGGGATGCGTAACATGAGACAAACAGCATGTCCTCACCAAGGGCAGATTGTGCCAGACCAATCTGGTGGTCTTCTATGATGGATGAATGGCACCAGTGGACAAAGAAAGGGCAAATGAAGTAATCGACTTGGACTTGTGTAAGGCCTTTGACATGGTGCCACACCATATCCTTATCTCTGGAGAAATATACATTTGAGGGGTAAACTATTAGGTGGATAAAGAGTTGGTTGGATGCTTGCAGCCAGAAAATTGTGGTCAACAATCTATGTTCAGGTGAAAACTGGTGACGAGTGGTGTCCTCCAGGGGTCAATCTTGAGACTGGTGCTATTCAACATCTTTAACAACACAGGTAGTGGGATGCATTGTACTTCAGCAAGTTTGATGATGACACTGAGCTGAGTGGTACATTTGATACAACAAAAGGAAGGAATGACAATCAAAAGGACCTAGACAATCTTGAAAAGTTGTCCCACAAGACCCTCATGGGATTCAACAACAAGTGCAAGGTGTTGAGCAATCTCATGATTGGGCAATCCCAGATATGCCTACAAACTGGGAGAACTCATTGACAGCATCCTTGTGGAGAAAACCTTTGGGGTTCTGATGAATGAGAAACTTAGCATGAGCCAGCAGTGTGCTCTTGCAGCCCAGAAAGACAAGCGCATAGTGAGTTTGATCAAAAAATGGGTTGTCAGCAGGATGAGGGAGGGCCCTACCTGGAGTACTGCACCTAGGACACCCAGAACAAGAAAGATGCAGCTTTTGGAGAGAGTCCAGAAGAGGGCCATTATGATGATCAGACAAATAAGCACTTACCCTATGAAGAAAGGATGAGACAGTTGGGCTTGTTCAGCCTAGGGAAGAGAAGGTTCTGGGGAGAAATCTTTGTGGCCTTTCAGAGCTTAAAAAACGCTTATGAAAGAAGATAAACTGACTTTTTACAGTCTGATAGTGAAAGGACAAAGGGGAATGGATTTTAACTAAATTAGATTTAGATTACATATTATGGGGAAAAGTGAGAATGGTGAGGCAAGGGAGCAGGCCACCTGGAGAAGTTGTGAATGTCCCTACTCCTAGAGGCATTCAAGGCAAGTTTGGTTGGAATCTGGGCAGCCTGAATTGGTGGATGGCAGCCCTGCCTAAGGAAGGGGGTTGGTACTGGATGGTCTTTAAGTTCCCTTCCAACCCAAGCCATTCTATGATTCTATGAAATAATACATACTTGAGCAGTGTGGCACATTATTATAGCAAAAAAGGAAATCCATTACAAAGTTTATTTACTGGTACTTTCATTTTTCAAGCCAAATCAATGTGGAAATGAATGACTCACTGTCATTTGCATTCAAGGAAAATGTTTCTGGTTCTTACAGAAAGAAAAGTAGCTACATTTCAATCACAATCAAAAAGAAATCAATAGAAAAGAAGAGAAATAGGGATGGATCAGTTAGAGTGGGAGTTTTCATTGATAGCTTTTCTGAATTTTACTTTGCTTTCTAAATCTTATCCATTTAAAAACTGTCATTTTGAGTGAATGGAATGAATATAAACATGATTTTAAATTTGTATTCTGTTATCCATCATGGATTACCACAACTTCAGTTACCATACACCCTATCACTGATTTGCACAGGTGGATTTAATTACAATTTATGCATTTAATTATTACTTACTGTCACGGTTTTACAACTTTTGTTATCGATATTCTACATCATAACATCATGTAGAGCACTGGTAGTTAAAGAGTTAATGCCCCAGTTCTGTGGATTGTCAGTATTTCCAGATACCTGGTTCTCAGATGCGAACTACGTTCACCAGAGGACTTTGCATTTCCATTCAGAGGGAAAGATAAAACTGTTTGCAAGTCACAAGATGGCCTTTCTGCTCATCTCTGCAGAGTGTGTGTTCCCTAGTTGTCTCGCCTTCAGCGTTAGAATAAGGTGTTCTGTTTTTGGACACTCACTCTATCATTTTACTTGATCTATTATCTTCAATTCCAATCTTATTTTATCATATTGTGTTATCTTGCATTCAAATATCTTATTTAGTGAATTAACTTTCATACTAAGATTGTTACCACTGTTTTGTTTTTAGCCCCATTTATCTACCCTTTCCCTTTTCCCCTCCTCCCTTCCCAGGGCATGGATCTGCAGGTCCCCCCACAGAACGAGGCCAAACCAGACCATAAACCATTGAGACTTATACCAAGACAATTGCAAGCTTTCAAAAAATCACTCATAAAATATACCACAGCAATATATGAGCAGTAGCTGCCAAAATCAAGTCCTACCAATGTATGTGACAGACAGGATTCCATACGTTATGGTATCTTCTTAGTTTCACCGCGGCAATTGACATTTATACATAACTTGCAGATAAATAACAGGCAAATTGCAATAGGAAAGAGGAATATGCATGCTACTCAGTTTCACAGGAAATAAATATTCTTAAGACACATTTCCCAACCTGTATTTTTTGCTAAATGTACAATGATTCAGCTATTTGGGGTGCAAACTGAATCTCAAATTATACAGTAAGTCTGACATTATTCATTTCTAAGTTTGTTTCTTAGTTGAACATGTATGCACTATCAAAATGTACTTATATATATAACTCCTCTCCTTAATTACTTAGAGTATTTTTATTTATTTATTATATATACCAAGATTTCCTCCTGAAGGTGAAATTTCAAGAACTTCATATTTCATGACAAGCTGTACAACACTGAAAAAAAAAGAAAGCATGTTTCTAGATTAAACACAATTTTTTATTTAAATCCATTATGTACTGACTGGAGGTAAGAAAATGGAGTGCTTTTTAATGTCATTTAAACATTAAATATTTACTGTCTATGTAATAGACACTGAACATACTCATAAAATAAAAGAAAGAATAAGGTTTTTGTAGCAGCCTTGAAACTGAAGCAAAAGCTTGAAGGGTATGTTTATTTGCTAAAAGGTTTTATTTTTTATTACTTCTTTTTACCTAGTGATCAGCAAATATGCAAACAATGTAAGAAAAACACAAAACAACGTAACTTATTCTAATGTATTTTCCTCCTAAGTTTCCCTCTCTTATTTAAACTTTTCTACCTCAAGGTTTATTTCTGTTTATTACTTTTGTTGAGTACCCATGCATGCTCATATTTGTTTCTTTTTATTTTTTAAGTATACACATGCATGCTCATATTTGTTTCTTTTTATTTTTTAAGTATACACATGCATGCTCATATTTGTTTCTGTACGATAGCTCTGAAGTGCCTACAGGCTGTAAATTTACTTTCTGTCTGACCTCATGCCTAACTTGTTAATTTGCTTTCCTTTAGGGACTTTCATCTGCTTTTATTTCTCATTTATCCTAAACTTACTGAAATGTAAAATACATCAAGAAAATGAAGACAGGGAAAAAAAAAAAAAAAAAGANGCTATTTGGGGTGCAAACTGAATCTCAAATTATACAGTAAGTCTGACATTATTCATTTCTAAGTTTGTTTCTTAGTTGAACATGTATGCACTATCAAAATGTACTTATATATATAACTCCTCTCCTTAATTACTTAGAGTATTTTTATTTATTTATTATATATACCAAGATTTCCTCCTGAAGGTGAAATTTCAAGAACTTCATATTTCATGACAAGCTGTACAACACTGAAAAAAAAAGAAAGCATGTTTCTAGATTAAACACAATTTTTTATTTAAATCCATTATGTACTGACTGGAGGTAAGAAAATGGAGTGCTTTTTAATGTCATTTAAACATTAAATATTTACTGTCTATGTAATAGACACTGAACATACTCATAAAATAAAAGAAAGAATAAGGTTTTTGTAGCAGCCTTGAAACTGAAGCAAAAGCTTGAAGGGTATGTTTATTTGCTAAAAGGTTTTATTTTTTATTACTTCTTTTTACCTAGTGATCAGCAAATATGCAAACAATGTAAGAAAAACACAAAACAACGTAACTTATTCTAATGTATTTTCCTCCTAAGTTTCCCTCTCTTATTTAAACTTTTCTACCTCAAGGTTTATTTCTGTTTATTACTTTTGTTGAGTACCCATGCATGCTCATATTTGTTTCTTTTTATTTTTTAAGTATACACATGCATGCTCATATTTGTTTCTTTTTATTTTTTAAGTATACACATGCATGCTCATATTTGTTCCTGTACGATAGCTCTGAAGTGCCTACAGGCTGTAAATTTACTTTCTGTCTGACCTCATGCCTAACTTGTTAATTTGCTTTCCTTTAGGGACTTTCATCTGCTTTTATTTCTCATTTATCCTAAACTTACTGAAATGTAAAATACATCAAGAAAATGAAGACAGGGAAAAAAAAAAAAAAAAAAACTGCCTTAAAAATATTATTTTCATGT
>VXAB01011520.1:229482-260734 GCA_013399175.1 Odontophorus gujanensis
AACGTCTCTTCCAACCCAAACATTCTATGATTCTATGATTATAACTGAATCTCAGATCTGAAATAAATTAATGAATTACCTGTAAATAATCAGACAAAATTTTCCATATGAGCTTTCAGAGAAAAACAATTCACCACATCTAGAACAATGCTTATATATGGTGTTTTTTGCTCTGATATGTTTTCACATTTTTTAAAATTCAAAACTAAGCATGAGTGAAAAATATATAAAGTTCTCAGTTGAATTCCAAAAAGCACAGCTCAAAAATTTGCCTGTGATGTAGAAAGCAACGTGAACAAATACTCTTGTGTTTGGATAAGCATGCAAGAGCTGCATGGGATTAAACACTTTTGCAAGGGTTTGCAAGCTTCAGCAAATTCTGTATGTTGCTGATAAAAAGGATGACAACAGGATTTTCAAGGTAAATACTTCTTCACAGAAGGAATGGGCAGCTCTTCAGAAAACACACACACACCACTATGGAACAGGTTAGTGTAAATATAGTGTAAATGTATATATCACAAGTGTAGAGTGATACTAACACTGAGAAGACGTACATAAAGACAGTTCAGTTAAACATGTCCAGGATGGCAAATGGTGACAATGCAAAGAGGAACTACAAATTGTAAGTATACGTAATATGATCATTATTGAGAGAAAACAATGTCTCATTTTTGCTTCAACAAAAGGATGGTTTCTCTTTATAACACATTTTTATGGTAGGAATAAGCAATCTCAAAGAAGACTGTGAGACAAAAGACCAGAAGAGTGAATTTTGGACACTTACAGCATAAAGGGAAAAATAAAATCTCTGTGGTTTGACTGTTATTGCCTGTAACAACAGTTAGGATGAAACTGAAGAAAATAATCAGAGATAGAAGTTAAAAATGTCTGGGAAGCTGTATTCTCAATCTTTTTATCAATTTAAGGAGAGAGGAAAATATAAGATTTCACTTAAAGGCACCATGTTATTGATTCTTGTTCTCTTTCTTTTGGTCACGGTCTTTTATTATAAAGCTGTCCCCCAGTTAACTAACAATATAAAGATTTCATTGTAGGTACGATTCTCCAGGATTTGTAGTTTTTAGACTCTGCAAGTTTCACTTTCCTATTTTTTTTAATACTGTTAATACAAACTGAGCCTTTAAAAAGACAAATAGTACTTAAGCTAAAACCTTTTATGAAAGTCAGACATCTGCAGTTTATGATTCAGAAACATCCCTCACATCCAATTTTAAACCAACCTGATTACTTAAAATATGTGCTGTACCATATACAATGGGTCACTATATAGAGTATCTAAAATAAAAATGCTAAAACAACAGCTTTTATCCATGAAATATTCTAATCTACTAATGAACACTGAAAGATTCAAAATTGATAACTTCCAATTTGAAAATGTAGATAAGAATTTGTACGGCAAGGAAGAAAAGAGGACAGGTCTAAGATAATGGTTTGAGGTATGTAATTATTTACTAACAAAAAAAAAAACCTAAAAAGTTGTGAATAACAAAATGAATTACAGAACTTAAATTGACAACAACAACAACAACATA
The DNA here is from genome assembly GCA_013399175.1 of Odontophorus gujanensis. NCBI lineage: Eukaryota > Metazoa > Chordata > Aves > Galliformes > Odontophoridae > Odontophorus > Odontophorus gujanensis. The sequence continues at coordinate 231,039 of VXAB01011520.1, forward strand.
AAACAAACTATACAGTCTTCACCAGAAACAGTGTGAGATTATTCTAAGTTTTGTTGTTGTTGTTAGGATTCCTATATTACCCTATATCTTATAAAGACTTACGATTATTATTAAACTAACCTTTGATTATCTCTTGTAAATCCTAAATTAAAACCCAAGAATTGTGTAGACACCTGATTATACCTGAACTTTTGGTGCTGTGATAATCAGAAGTATGATGAAAGAAATCCAGACTAAATATTCATAGATAATGAATACTAAAAAGGACAAGCCTCCTTCTCCATGCATTAAGTACACTGCATCTTTGAGAGATGATCCTGGCTAGATAGTACAATTATTTTCTTACGAACTTCTCCGTTTGTGATTGTAGCACTGACAAATCTCTGCTGAAACTTCCAGAATAAGGAAATGAGCAGAAGGCAAAATGTATTTTCTTCTCACAATCTTGGCTTAAGTAGAACTGATGATTATATTCCTGAAGAGACAAAAGTTGAGCTTTACAGCGCCAACAAGGAATTGCCTCAGGCAAAGATCAAGGCAAAACAAGCATTTTTTAGCCCTACCAATAGGTAACAACAGCTTGTATGTCTAACATTCCTCCTTAATCAGCACTAAATACATGAATCAAATGCTTCCTTTCATTTCTCTACTATTCTATAATACATAAACTAGTTTCACTCTATTGAATGCATACAATCACATCTTTCAAATCCCTCCAGGGGAAAAGGAAGTCTGACCTCTTGTTGAAAATCCAAAACAATTCAAAATCCAAGTCAAGAATAGAACATTATCATATTACTCTCTACCGAATGATTGGTGATTACATCATGTAGAGAGTACAGACGCTTTGTCTGAGCTCACAGTTAATACAGAAAGTGAAAATGAAAATCCACTGTTGTTACAAATCATCACAGTCCCAATAACCAGAAAAGGAACTATCAGTAAGTGACTAAGAGCTGTGCTTTTCTCCCTTCAGGTAAGACCACAGATGAAAGGACTCAAAAGACAAAGCATGCTGTTTCCATTGCTGGTCAGTGGTACAGCAAACAATATGAGAACCGTCATATTCAATGCAACTCCAGTTAACTTTCCCAGTTCCAACAAGGACTCAAGGTCTTTTAAAGCCAGTGTTTATACCATTTGTTTTTAATATCCCCTAATGTATTACTTTATCATGCATTAAGGTTCTTATGCCCAGGCAAACTTCAACACTCTGCGATGAAATGTCTCCTGTACTTCTGTTGCGTAATAACAGATCTTTCAGAATGGTAACTTGGGTCTTAAAGATAGCAAGGAGTAGCATACTTTGCAGTTAAGGATCAAACCCAAAACCGACTTTGGCATCAAATTCAATCATTACTAGGTAGTGACATATTAGTCGTACTGTTTCAGTTTTAAAAAGCTGCAAATTCCATAACGACAGAAAATTTTTACACAAAAAATACTTATAATGTGAGAAGGAATTGTATGCAGAAGAAAGTACTCTACTTAACATGCCACAGGACAGTTTTTGCAGTATCAGTCAGCATATAAAACTAATATTAAATATCTTTTCAATTTAAAAAATAATTGAGAATATGTCAATAATTTCTCACTGATGTTTTGTTAACAACAAATAATTGTACTCCTCCAAGACAAAGTAGATAATTTTGATTACTAGGACTTCTTAAGTAAGATTTGACATGAGTGATAAGATGTAGTGATATGAATTTTAATAACTGTCTAACGTGTCAGGATCAATGAATGAAATTTACTTCTATAAATCTTTGTTAAGCATAAAATGCCATATATAACTTAAAACATATTAAAGCATGTGCAAAGGAAAGATTCTATTTCAACCTTTGTCTCCAAAGGCAGAAAAATCAATGCATGTAAGAAGTTAGAGGTAAGGTGAAAAATGAAGCAGTGCAATATCTGCTAGGAATTTCAGCCTTATTACTAAATGACTTCTACACCTACGATGGCATTGCTTGAGGACAGAAGTCTTGGATTAATAATAAACAACTTCTGTTTTAACCTGTTACTTCACAGCAGCTCATCAGAGATAATTGGAAGAACACATTTATCTTCAAATTTTGAGAGTGAACGTCAGTGGTATTGTTCTAACTGACAGATGTTAATAACAAGACTGTACTAAAACATTGCTTCTATAGGTTTTCTATGTATACTCACAGATTGTTATTTTTGTAAGCTGAACTAATACAGACTGCATTAATAAAAATATATATATTTAGACTAAGTTATGCTAACAAAACATTATGTTATTAGCTACATTCTTAACAAAAGCTACCTTCTGAAGAAATACAAGGAGCTGTACCGAAGGTCCCTCGAAGTACAAGCACGAGATGCAGGCAAAAGCTTTGAACCTGCAAACACAAGTCTCTAGGTCTATCAACATAAATGGTCAATTTCTGGTCAAAAAAGAACCTTGGGAGTCTTAGTAAAGATGCTTTTAGGCGTAACTGTTAAAGAAAGACCAAGCAAGTAGACTGTGGCGTCAAAAGCAGAAACAGGACCATAAGTAAATCTGTAACAATTCACACCCACATCATGTTCCTCATGGATAGGGAACACAAAATATTGATTATGTAGTTACCACTAACTATTGAGCATTTTTCTACTGCATGGAACACTGCCCTTTTGAGATCCTGCTTCTCCCTGGAGAAGGTTTCTGCCACTGAGTTTAGGACCCAGATGAGTAGGAAAATGGAAAGCACAACAGAGAAAAGGGTTATAAGAAAGACTGTGTATACCCGTTTTCACAGTCTCACTATTTGGAATAAACAAGACTAATTGGACATTTGAATAGTGTTGGTTTCATTGAAACTTGTTGCTCCAGAAACAGTTTGGTCTCCATCTGCCTTCTTCTAAGGCCTGTGGCACAGAGCCATTTAGATAAAGCAGAACTGTGCACACAGGAAGTACATTTCCTTAGCCGAACAATTCAAATCTGTTCCTATTTGGTGATAATCATCAGCAGAATGCAAGAAATCACATTCTCTATCAAGAAGCACTGAGAACAAAATACTTCTGAACAAAGCAAAGCAGCAAATAAAAGTAAGCAACCCTGGACTGAAATGAAACCTTATCTATACACCAGCTTTCACAGTTCAAAATGCACCGAGTCCCACACAGCTTAGAAGGATCTACTGATTTTGGACTGAAAGCACAACAAGGTCTGAAAAATCAGTAAAATAGTGCATTTCTATGTCTCCTTTTTTCCTCTGGGAGCCAAGAGTAAGGACTATCTTCACACTGTAAGAATCTGGTCTGTGCTAATTAGTACAAATTAGAACAAGATGTACTAAAATAAATTCTTTGATTAGAACAATATTATATCTTTGATTTTACATAGCAAGCATGCTTCTTTTGTTGACATAAATTAGGTAAGATGTTTAGTCTGGTATGCTTTCCATGAGAACTGGCTGATAAATCTGAAAGCAACTCCAAACCACATGGCAAATCACAGTACCCTGCACTCCTCTAGACTCCAGTAGGGTCTAGTGCTGATTTAGATTTGCGTCCGGATCTTAATTTATAAAACATTCATAATCTTAGAAGATGTTCTCATCAACAAATATGTCCTACATGATTATTAATACATGGATATGTTTGAACTATGAAATGTGAAATAATATTATTGAATTCAGTATTGAATATGACTATTACAGATGCAGACAAAAATAATTTAAAGTGAAAAATTGCTCTTCTACTTCTTAACAATAATGTATCTTTGTGTACTTTCATTCTCATGACAATAAATATGGTTTTTACCAGAGATATTAGAGGAAACTGGAATTTAAAAATTTGAGGCAACTTAAAATAGAAGTGTTTGGTGCAATTTCTGGATATAGCGCAGACACTGACCATATGTCAGGCATTCTGTATTTCAAAAATTACTAAGTAAATATATGACATCAGTCCCAGTGTTCCAAGGATATGAAAATGGCTTAAGAGGAACCTATTCATAAGACATATACATTGGACATGTTGTTATTGCATTCATGCTTTTTAGTTAGGAAAAAAAATACTTCCACTGTAATTCAAAGCCAGCTTCATGACTTAAATTACATGTTTTTTATTACATATATTTTATAAGAAAATATTTTCTCAATACATTTCAGATTCAGATGTGTGCATGGATTTGAACTTCACTGCAGGTTTCAATTATTCAATTTCAATTATTTTACATATCAAATACAATACACACAATATTTAATTTTATATTTCCCACTTCTCTGATTTATAAATTTCACACAAACCTAAGGCATGTAATACCTATTTTTCCCAAACTGAATATTAAGAACGTGGGACTTCTGTTACTTAGACCTTAGTTTGTCTGTATTTTCTTAAGCAGCTGGAACAACAGAGAATGACATCAGTCCAAGTAGGATTTGCAAGGTAGGTTACCTCATATTCACATCAAAGCTGAAACCATAAGCTACCTGTCTGGCAAACTGAACTAGCTGGATACAGCTTCCTTTTCTCACTGGTTTTGGAGCAGAAATTCTACACAGGATATCTGAGAAACTTCATTATGGAAAGCTTGAAATACTCTTTTAGAAGTTTTTTCATTTTAACAAAATGAAATTCTCTAATGAAAATTCTTGATATACAGAACTACATAAGAAAACTGAACTCAACATTTCTAATAAAATCTAACGTACCACTTAGTCACTCGAAGGAGAGACTATCAACATACACTGCCACCAATGAAAACAACACAAAGGAAGAGAAAGACAAGACTATTTGTATCATTTAAACACAAACAATAACAACTAAAAAAAAGAAAAAAAAAACAGAATTAAAAGTAGCAACAACAACAACAACAACAACAAAACTGTGGGCAAGTAAATTCAAAGGGTAAATTTGTTATTGCATATTTTACCAGATAATTCCTCATGGACAATGAGAAATGGCACGGATGACATCTAGTTACTTCCTGGATTTAGATTAGCTATTTTATTATGTGAAGTGTTACATCTTTACACTGTGTTTTATATAGATTTATAGATCATTCACTAATTATATCTAATGTGAAACATGGTAATTAAGTTTTCATTAATGACATATAATTTGATGTTATTAAAAAGTGATAATTTTATTCTACTAAATTTTAATGCAGGAATGAAGTGTACTATAGTTCAATTACAGCTATGTAAACAATAAAATAAAACCAGAAGTATTGTTCCAATAATAGAACAATTTCCCCTTTTAATGGAAAATTTATTTATTTTGGTCTTTCTAAGCCTGAAATTGACTAACCTGAATTGTATTTCTTTAATTAATGAATAATTCAAGAAATCATACTGGAAATAACACTGAAAGCACTGGAAAAACAGTGTTCTGTTTTAAGCATTTCCATTGAACAAAATTGCTCTCTTCAGTTATTTGAGAAGGAGTATTTCAAGGCACTCTCCAATTCTTAAGTGAAAAAATATGAATATATAATAAACACAGATAACATAATACAATGTAGATAGAAGTTTCTACACTGACATAATCGTTGTTTAACCCAGGGAAGTTGTTGATATGCCCTGACAATTTTTATTTCTTCGTTCAGTGTTTGATTCTGCACTTATCAGAGAAGAAAAGCCTTGCTCCTCCAGATATTGCCTTAACTTCTTAATTAAAACTCTTACAAACTGAATGCAGAAATAAACTTTATCTAAATGAGAAGACATGCTCAGATTGCTATTTGCCATTTCCATTGCAGATATTGATAACAAATATAATGTCACTGAAGAAGTATAATGCCAATGAAGAAATACCATTGAAAGATACAACTAAGTGTCTTGCTTTGTATGAATCAAGAAGAAAATACATAGAAACAATTTTTTTTTTTAACCTTTGTCAACATAACTGGTATAGTTACTGCTATCTGGTATAGTTACTGATGGCATCCTAGTGATGGTTGGTAGAAAAGGACTTATAAAATTAACAAAAGATGATGCAGTAACCACTGGTAACCCACATTTGATGAAATATCACTGAGTCAGACATCAAGAAAATTCATCTGCAAAAGCTTTAAAAATGGATAATGTCATGGAAATCATCATCAAAGCTATGAATTTCATGAAGTCCAAGGGACTGAATCATCACTAACTCGAGGAGTTCCTTAGAAATATGGATGTTGATTATGGGACAAATATATCCCTTGCTTCTTAGCCATGTCTTATTCACGTCACTGCTTTTTGGCAGTGTGCATGGCTGTGAAAAATTATTGTCAAGGATGAAGAACAGGAAGAGTAATATTTCATCAAAAATCTCTGACAAACACTGTAAGAACTAACTAGGAACAGCAACCAGTGACACTGAACCACACTGTTGCATCAGTTTTACAAAAACAAGGTCAAATATCCCGCAGTTTTTTGTTTCTGTTGCACTGTTGTTGTTTTTTTAATATATTCCAATAAATTAATACATTACAAAACTTGTTTTGTTACTGAAATACATTAAAATACATGCTTTATATGTGGGTCAGAGCAATTCCTGTTCACACAGTGCAGCCATGCAAGCCAGAAGGTTGGACAACCACACCCTAGACAAAGTGCGTCCAATCAGTAGTTCGCAGGTCCCATTAAGCCCTGAACAACTAATAATGCAGTTCCACTAGACTGTAAATATTTAACACTGGTGTGTGATTTTTAGCAATATTTCTCATGAATAGATTACAAGCAGTTCAAGTGCAAATTGCTTAGGCAACTAAGGAATGCAGTGGAGGGGAGGGCACAACTCCATCCTTCACACTAGCCACATGCACCCAGTCAAACAGAAACTGATGTTTATTGCAGGTTACATGCACCTGTAGCACTTGGTGAGTAAAACACAGTGACTACGAATAAATTCAACATATCTAGATGCGTGCCAGTGAAGACGTTTTTTGTTATTAAGCACTTACGTAAGTTTTGTTATTGAATTATTAAACTTGGGCTAGTGTTATTTTTTTAAACAATTTAGTAAGTTAACTGCAGAAGAAATATCCAGAGCATCTGCCCTGGAGTCCCCATCACAAGAAAAATACAGAGCTTTTGGAATGGGTCCAGAGGAGGGCCACTAAAATGATCAGAGAAGCTGAAGCATCTCTCCTGTGAAGAAAGGTTGAGGGAACTGGATTTGTTTCAGCTTGGAGAAGGCTCCAGAGAGACCACACTGTCACCCTCCAATACTTGAAGGAGTATAAACAGGAGGGGGAAATGACTGCTTACACAGCTTGACAGCGATAGGACAAGGGAGAATGGTTTAAAACTAAGGGGAGAATTAGGTTAGATGTTAGGAGGATGTTTTTCACATAGAGGGTGATGACACACTGGAAGAGGTTTCCCAGAGAGTTTGTGGATTCCTCTTCCCTGGAGGCACTCAAGGTAAGGTTGGATGTGGCTCGACAGCCTGGTCTAGTGGTTGGTGACCTGCCCACAGGGGAAACTAGATGATCTTTGAGATCCTTTTTAACCCACACCATTCTATGATATGATTTGTGCAGTACTGATAAATTTTTAATTCTCAACATCTCAAGAAGCTCAAAAACAAAAAGTATAAAATAATTTGTGATATGTTCTTAACTCGCTTTGCAATTTGATTAGTGTTCCTGCCTAAAAAAAATCAGATCAGTTTGCTAATGAAGCATGATAAAGATGGGTTTACAGAGGGTATTTATTATACCTAAATTTATTCGCTTTTTCTCTGAATTTGTGAATTAGCCAAATGGCATATTTAGTTGCCACTTTTTTGTGTGTCAAAGTAATGTAAGTTAAACATTTTATGACAAAATCTTAAACACAGATTAAAGAAAAAAAAAGTGTGTTTCAAAACATTAAAACTTCTTTAAAAATACATATGCATTCTTTATTTTAAAAGTGGCATAAGACAATTCCTCTTCACTCAATGCAGCCCAGACAAGTCAAAAGGTTTGACCCTCATGCCCTAGATGCTCAAATGAAGAAGTTAATATCCTTACTTTAGCTAACTATACATATATTTTCATGTAATATTACCTGTTAATCCAATTACCAAGTTCCATAAAATATGCATTCTTAATAAAAAATAAGTCAATGATAAGTTAGTAAGTTTATTACTGTAAAAGTAATAAGTCATACTGTAATATAATTAACATTCTAATCTCATTTTTGATGCAGTACTTAATTACTGTTTAGCAATCATGGATGAATGTTCAATAACCAGGCTAAAACAACAAAAAAAAAAGTACCACGATACATAATCAAGCAGCCATGTTTGACTTTTCCCTCTGTCAAATACATCTCAATGATTTTTCTTCTTTTTGATTTAATATAGCGGTTTCAGAAACAGCCTTGATCAACAAAAATTTGATTTTGCAACAAACTTTCAGATATTACTAAAGTAAGCAGCATTTACTACATCTATGGAAGGTTGAAAACAATTACAACATGTGACAGCTGCAATTCAAAATCTTCTCCCATTAATCATAATCCATCCACAATGAAAAGTAGTTATTCATCCAGCAATGTTTTAATCCAAGACTCCGGCTAAAAATTTTAGTTCTGCTACGGATGTTGTAGAGAAGAAATTTCTAATAAAGTGGATTTTAAAAAAATTATTTTTTTCAATGTTAAACAGGTACAAGAGATTCCTACTCCTATCTACATTTTCAACAATAAAGGGGAAACTATTTGTCAGGAAAATACTTTAAGCACCAACAGCTGAAAACAAAATACTTTATAAAAGTATTGACATTTAAAATCAGAAATAAAATGCATATTTACTAATGTACAGAACAAAGGATTTAGCATTTACCTTTTCTGAAATTCTTTTTTACAAGGTGATTAACATTTATAGACATTGCAGTGCTTACTATTAAATGTTCGATTTTGTAACAGTCATTTTTTCCTGTTTCTTCAATTACCATTGAACAATTTCTGATAACACAATTCAGTAACAGAAAATGTTGTCCTTCCAAAAATCAAAATAGTCAAGATGGAAGCAGAAAGAAAAGAGTACTTTTCTCCTTGAATTAGTGAGAGTAGTTCTTACATTTTCAGTGTTCAGGGCCAGTGGGCTGCAGTTTCTTTTTTCATAATGCAACTTGAACATCTAATTATTTTCAGCCTGACAGCTTGAAACCTTGAACTGTACACTAAGTCAGCTGAAGCATGGTGAACAGCAGCATTGCCAGCTTATCAATAAATAAAAGTGTGAAGTGTCCTCCATGTGAAGAACTTGTCGCTGTGACAGCTGAAACTGCAGAATTAATTTTATACTATTGCAACCATAATATACTGAAACGTTTTATAAACTAGAAGTACATTCTGTTTCTCGAAACTTAATTTGCAATGTAGTCATAGCTTAGTAAACTTTGCAAGTAAAAACTCCCACATACTATAAAAGCAGTAACATTTTCAGGCACAAGACAGCACTGGGAGAAATGTGCATGCTGGATATACAGCAGGTCTTAATGACTTAACTACTTAATTAATCTTGGGACCAACACAGCTTTAGTCTACAGTATTAACAAAGTGAGATTGATTTGGATTGTAGCATACAATACAAAATTAATCCTAGAGTAACTACTGAAGAAGTATTACTATTTTCAAATGTACAGATTGCATTTTGGTAAATTCATTTTATTAATCAGACGTATGGGCACATTTTGCAGTAGATATTTTGCAGATATCTGTAGATAAATTATTGGAAAGCAAAATTCACCTTCATAAGGAATTTTAACTTCAACTTTCTTGCCTGGACTCAATTCAGTCTACTCTGTGACAACCAGCAGACAAGTCAGGAAATAATATAATGTCATCAATAAATGTCTGTGTTCTTGCTTCCTTTTTTTGTGCAGGAAAACAGAAGTCAGTACTAAGTACCTAGTACTACTGACTAGTACTAATTAAGAACACATTAATGTTTTTATCATGCTGTTGTAGTCAATTACACAATGTTATGGTGGCTTAGTTAGACAAGAAACTCTCCAACATTGTAATATGAAAAGTAGATTTCTTACAGTTAGTGCAAGAATTTTTGAAGTCAGTTAAGGTAATGTAATGTACTACAGAAAGTCACATAAGAGATGGAGCTCATGACTGTGAAAGCAGAAATACAAAACTTAAGTTTACATGTTAATATTTTTTTGTCCTCAAACTGATAGAAGAATCATATACCTCTACAATAAATGTATGCATGCTTATTTAATTACTGTACATATAAACATATGTTTCCTTCTGAATCACTGTAACCATTCCTTTCATTGTGTAGAGTCTGAAGGAACAAAAGCGAGACTGACAAATGTATTTAGGCACTTAACAATGTGGTTCACACACTGATGGGATTCTGAAAGTATTAAAGTCATATTCTACATATAGATGCCTACAGGAAATGGTTACCAAAGAGATTACTGTATTTTTTACCATTTCCATGTGAAGCTTCAGGTATCAAAACCTTCCTGCAAATATATGATGCAAAGTTCAGTAATTTTAAGTGCCTAGGGTTCTGATTTTGTTCTTGGAGTTAAACTGTTTTCAGTTCAAAGCCCAAAGTCAAAGTCATTTTGAAGAAATAAAGGACAGAGTGTTGTATGCTGATTCAGGAGTAAATGATAGAACCATTAAGAGACAATGAAGAAGCAACAAATACAATGATATAAACTGTGTCATAAAATTCTATATATGCTACACTGTCTATAAAACTTAAACAGAACGTTATAATTATGAATACGCTTTTGCTTTTTCATACTAAAAAAAAAAAAAAGGATAATTCAATTTTCCTCAGAATGGCCAACTAAGTAGTAACATTGTAAGATTAATTCAAAACAACTAAAAATTATAGAATTGGTAAACCAGTGAGATTATGAAATAATACTATGGTTTGCAGTTTACTTTGAGTATGAAATGGACTAACTAGTAACTAACAAGTATTTTCAGTATAAGCACATCCAGTGAACAGATTCTACAAAAATGTCAGTAACAGTAACTATACATATTTATTCATACATCAACAGTCCTACAGTTTTCCCCTACATTATTTCGTTCCGATCAAGTGAAATTCTGGCTATGTGGACAAAATCTCACTGTATTCATCTGTCAGAAAGCGTACTTCTAACATATTCAGTTATCATTAATATATTGCATTCTTCCTGAATTTATCTTTCAAGTTGGAGTGCTGGTCTTTATTATTGATGGGACTTGGCATTTTCCAAGAAGGATAAAATTTTATTTTCGTTTGAAATGTTTTCAAGGCCTTAAAACAGCAAAGGATATAGAGAGACTTTTTAAAGTTATTGTTCTTTGAGATGCTAATAAATGATACATCAGCAAGGCTGCACACTGACAGTCCTTGGTCTTGACAGAAGAACTTAATTAATCCATATAATTTATTGATCAATTTAGATGTAAAAACCCATCAGAGCTAAAATTAGCCCTTCAGTCACTCTGAATTACAAAGCACAATTTATTACACAACTTCCCTGAGAGGGAAATTAAAAAAAAAAAAATACTATCAGTCATCTAAAAGGTGCTACCAAGACTGCTAAATTTGTTTCTAAAAGCTACATTGGACACTGACATTTACTATAGTTTCTATTTCATGTCAAACTGTAATGTAAAAAAAAAAAAAAAAAAAGCTAGATTAATCTACTTCCTACAATTTCTAAATGGTATAGGTAATAGGCAGCAGAACTTTTACTCATCGTTTCCTGTTAGGAAGCTAAAAAACTATTCATAAAGGAGGGAAAAAAAAACCTTTAAATTATATAATGCTTCATATTTACCTGGTGTAGAGAACCTGCTTTGGCAGGGGGGTTGGACTCGATGATCTTTTGAGGTCCCTTCCAACCCCTATGATTCTATGATTCTATGATATTGTATAATGACAGAAATGTCTATGTTACTCTTTCTGACATCACTCCCCCCAAAAAATATCTCAGAAGAAACAGTGAAACCACATGGTATAATAAACCTTGACACTTAAATCAGAGTTTGTAACTTGAGTCTAACCAGTATTATGTACAGATGAGTCAAATAAATTGTTTGGTCATGCTTTTTTAGTGAAAATAAGGTATTTTCAATACATATCTTCTATATAGAGAACATCTATCTATGATTCAGTTCAGAAATCTGTTCTACCAGAACATATTAAACAATCATAAGCGATCTTAATTATGAGTATGTAATATATATACATACTATACATGTATATATATGATTATGTATTAGATTAGACAGGCAGAGAGCATTGCAGGCTTTTTTTAGTAGCTCTTTTTGTTTGTTTTGTTTACTTTGTCTGCTTGTTTTTGTTTTAAATAATAGCAACACTTACACTTCTGTATGTCCTCTAGCGTGAACTTTGTCTTAGTTTATTTATTTATGTAATTCAGTGCTGAAATAGAATAATGGAATAACAGAATCATAGACTCAGTATCATCATCAGATGGAAGGGACACTCAAGGACCACTGAGCTCAGCGCCTGGTTCCACGCAGTACCACCCACAATTCAAACACTATGTCTGAGAACTCTGACATGAGTTTCTTGAACTCTGACACCTGCGACCATGCCCACCGCCCTGTGGTGCAGCGCCTGTCCCTAACCCCCAGCTGCCCCTCCCCTGACACAGCTCCATGCCGTTCCCTCGGGCCCTGTCGCTGTCACACAGAGCAGAGCTCAGCGCTGCCCCTCCGCTCCCTGTGAGAGCTGCAGCCGCCATCAGGCCTCCCCTCAGCTCCTCTGCTCTGCGCTCAGCACGCCAGAGGACATCAACTGCTCTTTACACATCTTGCTTTCTGCAGTCTTTATCATCTTCATCAATCCCTTTGAACTTCATGTTATTTATTTCCCACACAGGTATTCTCTAAAAGATTTCTAAACACTTTAAGCATGAATTTATCCTGTGTCAAGACACAACTTCAGCACTATTAATGATTCAGCCCTATAACATAAAGCTCACGAGCCTCCCACAGCATAAATGTTGTTTTAAAGCACTTTGAAATCACAGAGAGGCTCACATTATACAAATTCAGAATTGTATATACATTGTTCTCCATTTTGTGTGAAACACTGTTAGTATTTCTTTGATACTAATAGGCTAACCATCTTGAAGACTGTCAAAACTGTAATGTAGTATAGAAAAAAAAATCGGTAAGTCAATACAAAGTAAAAGGCTGGTAGCATAGCACTTTCCAACACTGAAGAAAAGTCAAGCTCACCAAATGTCTGATTTCATCACAATTGTCTACAGTGTTCAAGGTCTGTGAATGTTATTACACAAAACAATGCAGAATTACGAAGGGATCAATTGAAATTATGCATCAAAGTTGTATTTATATATGCATAATTTTCCCAGTAGTTACATTTAAAGCAGATGGGTTAGACATTACTGAATCCCTCCAAGTCAATCTGATCACGAAGACCTGACAATCCAGAAAGGTTCTTACTTACAGTGTTCACACACAAACTAGGGGATCTCTCTCATTTCAGATCATCAGTTTACAGTCCTTCTGTATTTCATGTTATCTCATTTTCATTAAGGAGACTGAAGTAAGGGGGCAATTATATTCACTTGATGATATAACAGAAGTTGAAGACAATCATGTATGCAGATTGAAATCAGGTTTGACTGCTTAAAATGAATTTACACCATCTTTAAGTTTATAGAAGAAGAGATTTCCCTGCCTTATAATCGCCTGCATTTGGAGAGCAGGGAGGTGGGAAGGACGGGGCTACGTAACCTTTTAATTAAGTATATCATTAATGTAAATGAAGATAAAGTGGAGACTTCAATCATAAGCTATCCTCCCTGGCCTTGCTTTTTTGTTTCCAGGGGCCATCTCAAATGATCATCTGGATTCATTTAACATTTAAAATTACAAAGAAAAGCATTTTTCATTTTTCTTAACAACTGTGCTCTTACATTGTATTTCATTTAAAGCAAGACAAGCAACACCTTTGATACATTACTTAGCACTCTTCAAACAACAAGTAAAGATCCCTTTGGCACTCTGAAGACTGTAAAAGGATTTCCTCAGAACTAGAAAAGATGCACTTATGTGACAGTAAGTAAAAGTGAGGATAATTTTCAAAAGCATCCCTCAAAGAATAAGGTGGCAAGATTTTGGTTGGTTGGTTGGTTGGTTGTTTTTGCTTCTATTTACATAACAATCTTACATCATGGTCTTGAGCAGATGAGATTGGATGACTCCCTGCTTTGTTTGAGGTATTTTCCATCCCAGAACTGTTTCTGATGAGGCTAGTAAGAAACTGTGAAACTGAGGGATGTCTCCATCTGAAAGGGCACGTACAAAAGAAAGAGGGAAGTTTAACATCTGGGAAACAACAGGCCAGTCAGCCTCACCTCCATTCCTGGAAAGGCGATGGAGCAACTTGATCTGGATATCCTCTCCAAGCAATTGGAAGAGAAGATGGTTATATCACGAGCAGTCAACATGGATGCACCAAGGGGAAGTCATGCTTGATCAATCTGCGAGCCTTCTATGATGTCATCAGTGACTAGGTAGATGGGAAGAGAGCAGTGGCTGTTTTGTACCTTGATTTCAGCAAGGTATTTGACACCATCTCCCACCACAATGTCATTATGAAACTTATAAAGTGTGGGATAGATGACTGGACAGTAAGGAGAACTGAGAACTGGCTGACTGGCAGAGCTCAGAGGGTTGTCATCAGTGGAGCAGAGTCTGGTCAAAAGACTGTAACTTGTGGAATTCCCCAGGAGTAGGTGCTGGGTCCAGTCTTGTTCAACATCTTCATCAGTAACATGGATGGAGTGATAAAGCCTATCCTCAGAAAATATTCTGAGGATACAAAGCTGGGAGGAGTGGCTGATACACCAGAAGGCTGTGCTACCATTCAACAAGACCTGACCAGACTGGAGAGCTTGGCAAGGAGGAACCTGATGAGACTGAACAAAGAGCAAGTGTAGAGTCTTGCACCTAGGGACAAATAACCACATGTATCAGTACAGGTAAGGGGATGACCTGGAGAGGACCTCTGTGGAGAAGAACCTGAGTGTTCTGGTGGACAACAGGCTGGCTATGAGCCAGTAGTGTGCCCCTGTAGCCAAGAAGGCCAATGGTGTCCTGGGGTACAATAAAAACAGCATGGCCAGCAGGTCAAGGGAGGTGATCTTCCACCTCTACTCTGACCTGGTGAGGCCACATTTAGAATACTGTGTCCAGTTCTGGGCTCCCCAGTTCAAAAAAGACAGAGATCTCCTAGAAGGAGTCTAACACAGGGTCACAAACATAATAAAGGGCCTGAATCATCTCCCATATGAGGAAAGGCTGAGTAACCTGGATCTATTCAGCTTAGGGAAAAGAAGACTGAGAGGGGATCTGATTAATGTTTATCTAAAAGGAAGTGGGAGGCAATAGATGAGGCCAGGTTCTTCTCAGTGGCGTGCAGGATTAGGTCAAGGAGTAATGGCCTAAAACTTGTACGTAGGAAGTTCTGTACTATAAATAAATCCTTCCTTGTGTTTGTAAAGGTGATGGAGCACTGGAACAGGTTGCTCAGAGAGGTTGTGAAGTCTCCTACAGAGATATTCAAGACCCGTCTGGACACTTACCTGTATGACCTATTGTACAGTACCTGCTTTTGTACAGGGGGTGGACTCAGTGAACTCATGAGGTTCCTTCCAATTCCTGCAATTCTGTGATATGTGATTATATTCTGAAGGAGAGCCATACCCAGAGCACAGCTGGAGAAGGAATGCCTCTATGGTTCTATGCAATCAGATCTCAGCTATTCCTGATGTGCTTGAAGATTTCCTGGACCTACATCAGCCTCCAAAACAGCTGTGGCAGTATTGCTGCATAACACCGGTCTTTACAAGTCCTTCATATGTCAGTATGTCTGTAATCAACTACACACTGATAGCTTAAGTGCCCAGGTCAGCAAAAATTACTGGCACAGTACGGGGCGAAAAAGCTGGTGTAGATGGTTAGATGTTTAACGTAAAGCAAGTGAGGATGTATATTTGAAATCACCACAGGTGAATCTCCTAATCACTTATCTGTTCTAATACACTGTTTATTCTCTTCCTGTTTCTTTCTTTCTGTTTTCTTCTTTCTCAAGCCATCAGCTTCCAAACATACCCAAATAATTCTTCAAAATGGAAGCATTTCTTTGTGAAGTATCAGAAAAAGCAGAACATGTCTGCAGAAGTCAGTGAGTAAAAACACCTTCTGGGTCAGTTAGTGAAACAAAGTAAGTGATGCAACAAGGTATAGCTGCATAACTGGATGGAAATGTCATTTAGCTGCTGAAATTGTTTGCTTATCTTCTGGAGATAGAAAAAAAACTTATACCTGTAATCTTATATATAATACATACAGGCAAAGCCTGCTGAAATGTGGTCTTGAATTCTATGGTAAGACATGGATGAAAAAATAAATCTAAATCTTAGACTTCATATAAATACAAACAATGAATATGATTTATGTCAACTAGAATTACTGTGCTCTTTACTAGCCACTATGATAATATAAGTAAGTAGTAGATTAATGAAGTTTTAGAATTCTAATATATTATTCTAATAAATGCACTGATGGAGTCTTAGAAACTTCTATAAAGTACATAACATTTAAATTAGAATATTTTATTCTTTGAGAACAATAGAGTGTTATTTTGCAGACAAGCATTTGTCAGAATAAAGTGTTCACAGAAATGCTAGGTGATTGTCTTCCAGAATGCAATGATTCACAATTCCAGTCACTTTTGATCTTTTCGTTAGTATAACAACAAAGCAAGGAGGAGGAGGAGTCACAAAAAAAACAAGCAAAGGGCAGGGAGAAATTAAGATCACATTTGGTACTTACAACTATTTGTAGATTTAATCTTCTCAAAACAAGACTAATCACAATTACCTACTACCTACAATTATCATTAACATATTACAAACCAAAGTTAAAATATACTACTTTTATTTTTGCCAATCAATTTAGGTTGTTCAATATTATTAATCAATATATCTCAAGATATGGGAGAAATTCTAGTACTCTAGTCAGGCTTACCAAAATGAAAAGATTGGATAAAAAAATACTGCAAGATATTTAATTAATTCGGATGGTCAAATAGAAATTCTTCTTGATGTGACAAAGGAAGCCATTTAAGATTTAAATGAAATACAAGAAGAATGGAAACAACATCTCTTATAGAAAAACCTCTCAGTATTATTAAAAACTTTTTTTTTTTTTTNTGAGGACAAAAAAATGTATATATCACATAAATTTACAAAAAAGCACATTATATTATATATAATACATTCATATTATATTTTCCACAGTATTGATCTAATGTTACACATCACAGTGTTTAAATTGCAAAGTTTCTAATCTTTCTTAAAAAAACTTAAGTGATTTTGTTTTTAAGTAAGAAAATATAACATTTATTACCAGTCAATGAAGAGAGAAACAAAAAAAAAAAATCCAAGAAAGTGCGTAAATGCTTCTAATTTTGATAAAATGAAACCATTATTTCCACTTGCATGTGTTAAAAGAAAAATAAAACGCAAAGAGAAACAAAAATACTTAAGTATCTGTAAATTACCTTTAAGATGTGAAGAAAAGTACCAAAACCATATCTCTAGATAACTAGTTATTCTGCAAGAAAAGTGGCAATTCCACTATCTTTTCCTTCACCATGTTAAGTCCCTTTTGAAATGGAGTACACCAGTTCAAAGGAGTGAAAACACATCATATTCAGTTCTTATATGGTCAAGGAAAACCAGTGACCTTCCTATATAGCCTTTTTTTCTTTTAAAATACAATGCAAGAACTTAGTATTTCATGAGTTTGATATATGAGAGTATCAAACCCTGAAGTTTCTCCTTTTCATCTCAAGCATTAATTGAAATGATCAAGTTATTAGAACAAACAAAAAAAAANAAGTGACAAATACTGTAGCAGAGTTAATATTATGCTAAGCTCCTTCCTGCTTTTTAAAAAAATGCAGTTAAGGGAATACTGAAGATAAACAAATGCTTCCATTTATGATAGCAGATATCCACACCTACCTACACATCAAGATTAAAGATAACTGAGCTGACAATTATCAAGAACTCCACAGGAAGTGATAAGCCTTCTGTTGGTTACAAAGAAATTTANAAAATTAAGGGGGAAAAAAAAAAAAAAAAAAAGGAAAATAATGGTACAAAAACGTGTGTTTTCTGTATCATTATTTATATATTTCAGTTATCATTCTGAAATTTTCTCTCATAAGGCATTACNGTGACCTTCCTATATAGCCTTTTTTTCTTTTAAAATACAATGCAAGAACTTAGTATTTCATGAGTTTGATATATGAGAGTATCAAACCCTGAAGTTTCTCCTTTTCATCTCAAGCATTAATTGAAATGATCAAGTTATTAGAACAAACAAAAAAAAGTATTAGCACGTATCTGAAAGTGAATTTTAGCTCCAGAAATATTCAAGTAGATATTTCTTAATGTGCTAAGCTATTTGAAATAAAAGGAACTAGGTTGCTATGAGGCATCATCTACATGGGTCTCACCAAGCATGTTTCTAATGTACTGCTGTCATTGCAGGTGATTACTGTAGATCATCATCACTAACATTTCTGAAAGGCTTCTGTTGAGAGTGCATGAATAAAAATGGGTAGCAGAACTACAAGTGATAATGTACATTTATATGTCACTGAAGAGAGAGATATTTTGTTTTCATACTTTATTGGGTGGTAGCAACACAACTTAAAAGGGGAGAAAAGTATACATAAATAACTTGGAGAAATATAGAATTCATTATATATATAAGAAACATAGAATCTGTTCTTTTCATGATCTCACCCTCTTAAATTCTTTTTATTTATCCCAATATTCACCTCAAATATAATTTATTTCTCTGAAGATAATTTCTGTCAGCATAAGTGCAGAAACACAGTAATAAGATTAAATTTTTACTTAACGTATGTAGAACACTAGAATATCTCTATAAAAGTGTTTTGCTGATTCTTATACCACAAGAGCACTGTAAATGAAAGAAAATTGGACAACACAGATAATAAATATTTTGTTTCTAAAAAAAAATTTTATCTGTTTGAACAATTATCACATTCCTTTTCTCCAGCATTACTCCCTCAAATTTAGAATATATTTAAATTAATATTTAATAACTGAGGAAAAGTATTATTAATATGTTCTTCTTATTAATCTGGAATCCTTATCAGCAACTAGGTCCTTGCATATAAGTTTTATAACGGTTCCACTGTAAAGCTTTGTAGTTTGAAATTATACTCAAAGGATCTTGAAGTCATGATTAAACACTCACAACATGCTAAAATTGAGAACACGATAAAGTATGAGCCAGGAAAAAAAAAAAAAAAGCTTTAAATATGGTTTTTTTGGCCATAATAAAGCTATACTTAGACAATGATAGATTGGTCTTACGTCAAGCACATCTAAGTAGCAAAGACTATCATAATTACTTATCTGCTGCGTATCCAATTTTCAAGATTTCAGTACTATAAGAAACAAAAGACAGACTGGTCTTTTCAAAATCATTTGGAAAACCCTTACACTCAACTTACCTCTTCCCCACCACCCCCCACCCCATCACTCCTTCCCCTCAGCTACAGGAGAATCCTGTTACTTTGTTCACAGAAGAAAAATATTTCAGATACTTAAATGCATGAATTTAAACTGATGCAAACTGGATCAGGAGAGTTAAAATAATACTGAATATAAATCATTAGGAAAACTATATATAGTCATGGAGAAGTTTACACTAACAATTATGACCTTTCTTTTCAAGCTAAACTCCATCAGAATACTAGAATGTGTTATTCTAGGTTTGCACTCTTATTCTCCTCTTTCTCGTATTAAGGCAATTTATCTGTCCTGAAAGTAACGTATCACAGTAGAAATTGTGCATTCAGTTAGCTTCTATTGAGCCTTCCACACATCTCTGGAATTTTCTTCTGGTATTGTCCCATTTACAAAATGAGTAAGAGTTCAATTTCAGGAGAGAATGTTGGCTACAGAAATCAGAAAGGACTATCAGTTAAAAAAAAAAAAAGAATAGAAAACCAAAAGGGGAAGAAAGAACAGGCAGAATAAAAACAAATAGAACTGCAGGACCTAGCGATGTATCAGGTCCACTCTAGAAAAACAAAACATGGAAGAAATGTTTATAAATTATTTCATTATTAAGATGAACTTAGACTGCCACTATAAAGAAGTGCAGGAGAATAAGGAAAAGCTAGTGCTTGCCCCAAAGACTACGGAATATGTAAAACTGAGTATTTCGATTAACAAATGAGACTAAACATCACATTAAACTTTAAATTATCTCTTGAGTGAATGAACAACAATTCAGCAAGAAGGCTTTGAAATACAAATCAAAAACTGCTTTTACAAAACATAGAATCTCTGACCACTGAAAGAATATGAGGATGAATGAGCTTTTTGGTTTGCTAGCTTGTTTTTTTTTTTAATGACATTTGTGTCTAGTATAATAAACTGAGTTGAAGAGACTCCTTATCTTAAGAGAAAATTATATGGACATTAATGAAGTCCCAGGATCATGCGTTATATATATTTGTACAAAGTACTAATCTGCTGTCAACCCACACACACTCACCACACAAACTTACCAGCAAGAGAGTGATTAATTAAGTGTTCCTATTAACATTGGACTGCTAACTTGTCTCTGACTCACACTGGCAGGTGTGCATCTATTGCTGAAGGCAACTGTGATGAAGACAGGAAGACCTAGAAAGGATCATTGAAACAGCCAGGTGTGGGATTGAAATTAGAGATGTGCAATCTGTTATTTCAGTTATGAAGAAAAACAAATCCAAGGATGTGAGCCTGAACATGTGCACCAATCGTAGCTCCTGCCGTATGATAAAGCAAACCACTCAAGAGTTCAGTGATGCAGGCAACGTGAAGCTTTATTGTGGGTTTTGATAGCACAAGGAGTGAGACTTCATGGGATTCTGCACCAGAAGCACCTCTAAAAAGCCCTTAATTCTCAGCTTTGCGCAATTCAGTACCCCTGACACTCAAAACTGACCACTAGTGCTAGTGATGATTCTTTGCCATCTAGGTAAGATCAGTTCTTAAGACTGAAGATGAAAACTTGAAGGAGTTAACTGCTTTCTATAGGATCCTCTTTATGTCTGGCATACAAGGACGCTATGAATGGCTTACATGTCCTTATATTGTTCTACTCTTATAAGAGAAGAGACTTCTGATGTACATGGCAGATAATATTTCTTTGAATTATTCAAACTGGACTTCTAAATGCAAAGACCACACACAGTCGCCTGAGCTAGCTGCAGGAAGCAGTATTTGGTTACAAGTAATATCGATGACATGAACAACAGCTGGAATTTGCATAGGACGTTTATCCTACAAATAGTAACAGATATCATTCTGTTGTGTTTTCCTTGTGAGATACAGCAGACTGTTGGCACAGCAAATACTGATGGTCACACTTCTTTTGCATGCTCAAGCTGTGCCGCCCAAGCCATACTGCTGCTTCACAGTGAAAAATAAACCAATGTTAGAAAGTGCTGTAGTACAGCAAAGGAAGGCAATGAAAAAAACTTAGTTCACCTCTTCCGATGACCAGTGACAGCTTGACAGAAATGCAATCTCTGTGCTGCCCCCTCAGCTGCTAATCCTTAAATGAGTGTGAGGAGGGGTGGATCCAGCCTCCGCCCATTCCAGTCACTCAGGTACATTGCTTGCACCCTGGGTTAGTCATGCCTTCTCACCTCATGCTCAACCACTGGTTTAGGCTGTGGCCTAACAATTCTACTGCAACTGTGCAACCAAAGTTGTTAATTATTCTATTCTATTTCTGAAATAAAAATTTTACATAGGATTGTGCAGTGATTTAGGACTCTTTTTACTTAGATATCTGAGCCAGTGCCAAAGTGTCTTTAGAAATGCTAATTCAGAAGCTACGAATGTCAGAGGACTGAAAGCTGTGACAGCCAAGTATGTACACACAGTATACAGTTTGCATTCATACAAAAAATAAAAATAAAGAAGTCCATCAAGTTCACATGAAAAAAATGTCAGTTAGAAAGACTCTCTGTCAACATACATTGCTGATATACCATTATAGCCTTATAGCCTTCAGGATATAATGAGAAAAAGTATAAAAACAGCAATTGGTTTTACATTCATACAAATATGTCCGAATTAACAAATCAAGTCTTCAAATCTTTGCTTCTGTGAAAGACAGTTTTAGAAACAAACAAACAAACAAAACAAAAAATACCTTAGTTAATGGTAATTCATATATATAACTCATAATCTAAGAAACTTTTTTAATAGAAATAATAATTATTTTTTATTATACATGTAAGGAGGATGGGTTTGCAAACTTTTCCTTCTCTTCTTTCTTTCTTTTCTGTCCTTGCCCAAAGACAAAGAAATAATCAGGAGCACTGGATGGATAGACTTTCATTTAGAACCATCAAATAAAAGCCCCTAACACTTGCTTGAAGGTATGAAAGACACCTTTGGGATTAGCACTTCGTAAAATTCTTTTGGCTTAATAGACAAATGGCTGTTTATATATGTAATATATGTAAGTTCCTATTCCTCAGATGCATGAATTCTGCTTCTCAAAGAGAAGGTACATGCTTTGTCATTACATATCCATCAGCCCATTTACCAAGCATGTAGTTAATAAAAAAAAGTAGTTAAGAAGAAACAGTGCATTTCAGGCTTGCAGATGCTCCCAAGTCTGAGGTTAGATTTTTGCCACCAAAGTATCTTTTTTTATGTCTTCCACAAATTTATTGTTAGTTCTATGTTTGTCACTGAAACTTATTTTCACTTTCTTTGCAATATAACAAATCAAAACATAAAAAAAAAAAAAAAATAATAAAGTGAAAAAAATCACAATCTTTAATTAAAAGGGTATCTTGGACCTCAAGTTCCTGAAGTCAAATGAGTTTGCGCCAGTACAGGTTGAGAGATGACCTGCTGGAGAGGAGTTCTACGGAGAGGGACCTGGGAGGCCTGGTAGATGACAGGCTGGCCATGAGCCAGCAGTGTGCCCTGGTGGCCAGGAAGCCCAATGGGATCCTGGGGTGCATTAAAAGGAGTATGGCCAGCAGGTGGAGGGAGGTGATCCTCCCCCTCTTATCTGCACTGGGGAGGCCTCCTCTGGAGTATTGTGTCCAGTTCTGGGTTCCCCGGTAAAAAAAGACAGGGATCTCCTAAAAAGAATCCAGTAGAGGGCTACAGAGATAATAAGGGCATGGAACACCTCCCGTATGAGGGAAGGCTGAGAGACCTGGGTCCATTCAGCCTTGATAAAAGAAGACTCAGAGGGGATCTGATCCATGTCTATAAATATCTAAGGAGCAGGAGGCAAAGGGATGAGGCTGGACTCTTCTCAGCAGAGTGTGGCAAAAGGATGAGGGGAAATGGCCACAAACTGAAGCATAGGAAGTTCTGCACAAATGTGTGTGGGAACCTCTTCACAGTGCAGTGACGGAGCACTGGCACAGGCTGCACAGAGAGGTGGTGGAGTCTCCCTCTCTGGAGATGTTCAAGACCCTCCTGAACACCTACCTGTGTAACCTGGGCTAGGGAGCTGCTTTGGCAGGGGGGTTGGACTAGATGATCTCTAGAGGCCCCTTCCAATCCCTACAGACCTGTGATTCTGTTATTCTGTGACCAGGAAAGAAAAAGAAGAGAAATACATGACAACTCTTACTTTCAAAGTAAGACAGCAAGGAAGAAGATGAGCGCTAGTCCAAATCACTTGCATTTGGAAATATGTGGGAATGTAGCGGTGAAGATGAAAATAGAGAGATATTAAACAAAACCAGTAAAAAATAAAACAGAAAAAAGGCAGAATTATTTTAAGCATACTGTTGCTAATAAGGACTTCAATTTCCAGAAGCCTGCAAGATCTTTGCAAAAATGCTAATGGCCCATCAGTACTTGTTAAGTGCACATTTTCAAGAAGCACTGAACTGTTAAAGTTAAAAATAAACATATATTACAATTAGAAATACATAAAGGAAAAAGGAATACAGAAACTATTTTGCCTCACCTGTGGAAACTCTCCTATGAATTTTGGGCAGGGTAGACAAAGCAGCATTATACCTTTCTAAAAACTAACATAAGAATTTTATGGATTAAGTTTACCATGGAAGAAATCTGTAAAAATTTTTTTTTTTTTTTTTTTTTTTAAACACTGCTAAATTTTATCTCCACACTAAAATTGTCAAAGTGTGTTTTTCTGTTCTGGTTAACAGTTCAAAAATCTTGAAACAATAGAAGGATCATTAATTTTCCAAAATATACATACACCTAGCGACAGGACTTTTTCCTCTAATAATTTCTAATTGTACTGGAAAATATTTCTAGGATAAAAAAATATCCCTGTGATTAGTTTTTATTGTCTTTATTAAAAAAGAGAATCCATCACAATAATTCTTCCAGTGGTTACATATTCACATAATATAGAAGTATTATTTGCCTCATACCTAATTTATTTTTCTGTCTTCAACTTCCAGTCATTCTCAGACTTTCAGTCTTCCAGATTCTCACTACTATATCATGGATATTTGTATTACTAAATGCTAGGGTATATTGAAAAGAATGATGCTTTTAAGCATTCATTTTCATAAATTCATTTGATATTCACTGCAGTAACAGCAGTCGGAAGACATTTTTTATATTAATGTGAATGTAATTTCCATTTTCAAATAAACTCTGTTCCAATCTAGCATTATTATGCTTTTAGAATTAGGTGTCACTGTATACTTCAATAACGATTTATGATACAGATGTGTCACCTAAGCTAACCATTGTCTGATTATTAGTTAAAAATGATAACAATGGGTTGTATAAACCCCCTCAAAATTTACCATCCAAAAGATTTAACTAATTAAATTCTGGAATAATTTCCTAAAATAAATAAACACAAGAGGTAATCTGCAGCCCTGAAAATTCCACCCAAATGCTAAGCAAATGCTTAACAAATCTGTACATCTATAAAACTTACATATAGAAATATCAGCCTGTCAGCTTTGAAATCCTAAAGTGCAACACAACATCTGCCCTTTCCTCTGAGACAGTAATGAGCCCCAAAGATCCCTTCTCTCAATCATTCCCATTTTATGAAGAAAGTACTGCTTTGCCACACACATATTTTCTTAATGCAGCAAAACAAGGAACTGACCAAAAACTCACTTTGTTAAAAAAAAAAAATTAATGAAAATGAAAAAATGAGGATAATTACAACTCTTGTTTTAAATACCACTGAAAAGTGATGACAGATCGCTGAGATGCATTTTTGGAGACTTTTCAGTCTTGAAATTTCTCCCAGTACTTCTTCAACATATTTTTTCGAAACTTTGTCACTTAAAAAGAAATTTAGAAAGATTAAATACTAAGAGAATAAAAGACTTTCCTTTTTCTAATTATCAGCTCTTCAGAATGATTTAAATGTCAATGTCATGCTTGTTTTAACTAAATCTTCCACTATCACAGAGTCAGCGAAGTAGAAATCAAGACGTAATATAAATGAAGAAAAAAAAATGCCCTCTACCAGCTGTTTCAATGATTCACTGTTTGTTGTTTTGTTGTTGTTGTTGTTGTTGCTGTTGTTTGTTGTTTGTTGCTGTTGTGTATATATATATATATATTATTTTTTTTTTAAGAAAAAGAACACAACAAATTTCATGCCAGACTGCTCAGGTTAACTAGTTTCTCTGAGGAGTCAGAAAATAACCAGTGTGACAATATTTAGCAGGATGATTTATCTCTTCACCACAGTAATCATTAGACTAAACAAACATACAAATTTTATGCATGATGAAGATTGATAAGAACTGGCAACGCTTACATGAAAGGACCAATTATGCTGGTATGTCCATGGAACAAGTAGTACAGTAGTGTAAAGCATAATGTACTCTGTTGACCTGAACAATTACTCAGAGTATTGGAGGTAGTGGAAGGAATGGCGTAACAACAAAAGCCTTCTCAAATTTAAAACACTGAATAAGTAAATGTTTACAGTGGTGAGGTTGTGAAGTAATATATCTAACTCCATGGAAGATTTCCAAAGATCACGTAATCACCATTGAGCAGGAAAGCTCCTACAACAGTCTGAATCCACATTATACAACAGCCTCCAGAAAGCCACATAGAATCACAGAATTAATATGGAGGGAATCCTTAAAGTCCTAACCTCCTGCCGTCAGCAGAGCTGTCCCCTCCCACCCAGCCCATGCTGCCCAGTGCCCCATCCAACCTAGCCTTGAGCACCTCCAGGCATGGAGCACTACAGCTTCTCTGGGCATCTTGTGCATGGCCTCACCACCTTCTGGGTAAAGAATTTCTTCCTGACATCTAACCTAAATCTCCCTTCTTTTAGTTTAAAGCCATTCCCCTTGCCCTAACACTACGAGACCATGTAAAAAGTCCTGCTTGTAGGCTTTCGTCAAGTACTGGTAGGCTACAATAAGGTTTCCTCTGACCCTTCTCTACTCCAAGCTAACCAAGCTTAACTCTCTGAACCTTTCTTCATAGGTGAGGTGCTCCAGCCCTCCAATCATCTTTATTATCTCATTTTATTACAGTATGCTGTGGAAGTTTTTGATTGACTAAACATCTCAGTCTTTGAGAGAACAATTCTCTGTTGAATTACAGCTATCTATGGAAATATGTGGGATTAAATAAAGATTTTTCTAAGCAAGTAACTTACTTGCGTGTCAAGAGAATCTATTTGGTTCTTCCAGTACTTAGGATCATCTATAATTACAGAATTAGATTTAATGCAGTTGGTGTGTCTGAAGTTGTTAATAACCAATGAACTTCATAAATATCTAATATCCGAATTGCATAACTTTACCATTAATTTTCCATAATTTTAGCTTTTGTGCATGGCCATTTAGAATTTTCATAAACAATCCATGAGCTGCTGGAAGGATGAAATATAGAACTGAACAGAGTCCTGGTTTCAGCTGTGACAGAATGGATTTTTCCTTCATAATGTCTGGTATGATGCTGTTTTGGCACAAAGTGAAAAACAATGTTGATAACGAAACAAAGTTTTAGTTGTTGTTGAGCGGCACTGTACAGAGCCAGTGACATTTCAGTTTCTGCGTTTCTGACACTGTCTTGCCAGTGATGGGGGCTGAGGAGGCACAAGGAAAGGGAAAGAACCAGGACTGTTGACCTAAAGTGGCCAAAGGGATGTTCCATGCTGTATGACATAATGTGAAAGAAACTTGAAAATCAGTGGTAGTTGGCTGGAGGGGGACTGCTTGGACATCAGTTGGCAAGCAGTGAGCAACTCCATTATGTATCACTTTTTTGATATGTATTATTGTCATTACTAGTATTTTCTTTTCTTTTTTTTTTGCTTCTTATTTCTTTTCCATTTCTGCTTTTACTTTAAGCTGTAAGTTCTACTTTGTTTTTTTTTGTTTGTTTTTTGTTTGTTTTTTTTTGTTTGTTTGTTTTTCAAAGAAAAATAAAACAAACAAAAAATGCAACATATAGCTAGTATATTCAGATTTCCCTCTCTTTGAAGGTTATCTTAATACTAAAGTAGACTGGAGACAATGAATGAAAAGATGTTTGCATAGTTTGCTTAAGGAATGAAATACTGTTTGAATGTCGGGACAGATTTGAGAGAACAGATAAAGATACAGATACAATGATGAATGATTATTTAAATGCAGAATCGTTAAAAAGAAATCAATGTGGACTTTCATTTTCCTTCTCCTTTTGTTTTTCATCTCATCAAAAATAAATAATATGAAACATTCTACACTATCTTACAAGGATTTAATTGGGGTGATATAAGCCTCACTTAAACTCATAAACATAATGTTGCAATCTGAAAGACTTCTGTTTATATATCAATAATGGTATTGTTGTAGTTTGCCAGAATGAGAGAAAACATTTTAGCACACAGACATGAAACCAGGTTAGATGTCAGTTCTTAATGCATTTGTTAGAGGCAGCGTATGACTGGCTTCCTAACTGACAGATCTTGTAGCGATACAGAAAAATGAAGGAAAAGATCAAAAGTTGGAATATAAGCACATTTTCTCATTGCATCTGTTCTGCTTTCTGATAAAGTTCCACTTGATAAACAATAACTTTCTCTTTCTAGGGAAACAGTAGATTATAAAAATGCTGAGTGGTTTTTGATAAAAAACAACAAAGGAACCTGTTGCAGGGTGAGAGGCCTAGAAGTATATTTTTGCACCTTATATTTTTAGCTCTGCAGAAGCTTCTCTACCTCTGATCAGTTGTTTTTGTTGTTAGTGGGAGTGGTATTGTTATTTTTTCCTATAATAGTGTGCAGGAGGAGAAATTGTAGTTCTGTTTAAGATTTCCTCCTTAACTTCCAGGAAGAAGTCTAGAAAATGATTGAAACATGTTCTGGAGTGGTTAGCTCTGTTCAAAGAACTACAAAAGCTTTGAGTTTCTGAAGGGTGAACAAGGATACACAAGGGAAATCTGGCACATGGGAGTAATGAAACTTCCTTTGGAGGAGAATGTATGTCAAAAACAGATCTGAACGTATTTGGCATTTATTAGACAGTGCTGGGTAATGTTATTTTAAAACAACAATAGGCAATGTTATCAGAGATAACCTACCAAATACACACAGAGAAGGTTTAATTAAATGTAAAATGAAAATCTACCAAAGAATATTTACAGCAGTACAAATCCAGAGGGTAAAATATGTGATTATGACCAATCAGATAATATATCAACAATTAGCCCTCCTACCAACTTACTAGATTGGTCCCACAGTGTTTAGCATGAGTTATATTGATACATACTTAGAGAGACCACAAACCCTCTATGAAACTGAAAGGTGACCTTTTGAAAATGCTATCATAACTGCATCTGTTTTCTCTGAAGAGCAATACTGCTATCACAGTTACAGGATCTGTTGAACACTGAATAGATTTTAATACATTTCAGATGAAAGAAAGTTTGTCTATGGTTTGGCCCAGTTTTGAGTACAAATCCTCACTGTAAGTTGTCATTGCATAAATAAGCTCCAAGCAATCACTGATTGGATCTAGGTTAACCAAAATATCTGACAATTTAATACATTTGACTTTATTCTCAGTTCAGAAGTTTCTGAACACAGTTTTAAAGAACAGGCTGAAATACTGTTCATTTTGTATGCCTGTATGACCAAGAAATCAGTGGACCACAGTTAAGGGATTGCGTCAGGGATGGGCGAAAGGGAAATTCTATTCTACTAATATTTATATTCAGACAACCAACACTGTGGGTTGATCCAGTGAATATGCCCTGAGGATTTGCCAGTTTTCTCATAACAAGGATTCAGAAGTCAGCTTTGTCAGAAAGCTGAAAAAGTCAGAAGCTGAGAATTTTTGTCTAGCTAAGACATTTATTTCTTCTTCATCCTTAATCTTACAGTAAAGAGAAGGAAATGTTCACATGAATATGCAGGGACTTTGTCACTTATATTTTCTTTCAAGGTGTTAAATTATTTTATCCATTATTTCTCAAAGAACCTCTATACCTGGTCCGTAATACCACCTGAACACAAATATAACACTGTCAGAAAAAAAAGGGGCGCAGTATCTCCAGTAGTATGTGAATTATTGTGAAATGAGTCCTAGGTGAGCTAATTTAAAAACATAATCTGAAATAATTAAACTACAAATTGTGAATCTTAACTTTCTTCCAGGTTTTCTAGTTAAAAAAAAAAAAAAAA
>VXAB01011520.1:260784-294147 GCA_013399175.1 Odontophorus gujanensis
AAAAAAAAGAACCAGTGATCTAATCACTGATTTTATAGCACTATTTTACATTTCACTGTAATTACATTAGTTGCAAGCTCATAATCTGCTCAAAGACCAAGGGAGGACTTTCTCAGCAGTGTAGATAACTCCAGATTCACCTTCTTCATGATACCAACTCTATCAACAGGTAATGGTACAAAATCAGCAGTTTTATAGTGGCACAAATTATCTTGCAAACCCTAATGAGATAGGTAATACAGCAAATACCACAAAAAAAAAAAAAAAAAAAAAAAAAAAAAAAAAAAAAAAAAAAAAAAAAAAAAGCAAAGGATTGTACCCAAAANCAAATATCCCTGGGACTGAAGTTCTACACAAAGTAGCTATCAGAAACAAGGGTTATTTCACTGCTTAACAAAAGCAATTTTTTGGCCCATTGGCTCTGTATATTTTATTTTATAGTTCACAAGTAAAGAACATAAATTTTTCCTCCTTCACAAGCTGCTTTAATTTAATATTTTGCCTTTTTTTTTATGTCTAGGTAAAACAGCTTGGTAATTATTAGTAATAGAAAAGATAATTATATGTTTGCAATTGCTTCAGTGAATAAATTGTACTCACTGAGTCTTCTACGACAACACAATGGACACCGAGTTCTATAAACATTAAGTAATATCATACACTCTTAAACATGATTGTATTTATTATTGAACAAGTAAAGGAAAGTGTTGATTGGATAATCTTATTTTGCTATGGTCTATAGCTTATATTTACAGATGAAGGAAAGCTCACTATCCCTATGCTTAGCACCAAAAATTGTAAAGATTTATTGCAGTCTATAAGGACAGTGTATTTACATCAACTGCATATACATTCTAGCTTTTTTAAAGACTGATTTAGAAAATCTAGTAATATATTTTAATGACTTGAATATATACCAGATTGCGAGAAATAAACAATGAAAACATTAAAAAAATTGAAATAGTGATGGATATTTATACACTTTTTCATCTAAATTATAATGTCATAAAACATGGACAACATCTTAGGAATTTAACTTTCTGTAAAAAGTTTTCCTTTAAACTGTCAGATTTGAAGAAACCAGTTTCTTTTGTTCCCTACAACCTCTTTCCTTTAAAAAGACTTTCTAAATGAGGAAGCTTATTCTGTTCCCGTTCTGCAAAGTGACGAAAAAGAGTCAACGTGAATGAATTCTTCTCACAAAGATGTCCTCTATTACCACCTTGGAAACAGTACTTGAGTAAGTTACATTAAAGTGTGCATGGATAAATTTCTTTGCAAAGGAGAAAATATCACACATATGAAAAGTGAATAGTATAAGACCTTGGTTTAATAAAAAGCAAAATCTTAGTTAAATGTTTAAAGGATGGGAACTTCTTTTCTGTGCTTAGAACAAGGTCTTTAGGCCACAGTGAAATTACAGCCATACATTGTAAGCAGTTTAATTTTAAAAACTATGTAGTTTTTAAATTTATCATAGAGAAGTCCTAAAATCAAAACATCTAGATTACATGGCTATTCAAATTGGCCATTCTGCCTTAGCAGCTCTTTCTCCTTCTCATTTGACCTCTTTCCAATCTTCAGAATGGGAAACAGTGCAGGAAATGGCAAACCTGATCTCTAGAAAGACTTCACCATATTGAAAGCATAATTTGCATTGGTGACAGATATAGCAGGCTGGAAAGGCCTGACTCATGTCAAGCTGGGTGAGATAAGTCTTTACAGGTTACTTCTTCAGTGTAACATACCATTAAACTTCTACCTTTTCATGACATACATTCAATCATTTAAGCTGTTTTCTGTGAGACACCTTCCACACTAAGCACATACTCAACTAGACTTTTCATGAACTGTCATCTCAGAGAAAATACTGAAAAGGTTTAAGTATAATGTTCAGAATATGAAACTTCATTGTTAGATTTAGAAATTAGATCCTCTGTGCTGTTTTGATGTGACTAAGAGGACTACACACACATACACAATTCACTGGAAGAAAAAAATCGCAGTCAGAACACAGGGAAGAAAGACTTCAGAAAATAAATAGTTAACATCAGTCAAGAAGTAACGAAAAATGGACACAAAACTACTCACATTATCAGTACATTTTACCAATTCAGTTATTCCAATTCATGCTGAATTGGGTATTATTTCCACCTAGATGAATTCACTAGATGATTACAAAGACTGTAAGAATGCATTTTCTTGGAAGTAGAAAAGACATAGTTCACTGCCTTCTGCTTGTCCAGAAACAAATAAAATGGAAAATATTACTTTTTCACCACATCTTTTTCTAATGTCATTCTTTCATGTTTTTATCTCAACTAGTTTCTTATTCTTTGTTGATTTGCTAACTTTCCCAAAGAACAAAGATCAGTGAGTATTTTCTCTTATCAACATCACTGATTCTCACAGAATCTTAGAACAGCCTAGGTTGAAAAGGACCTCAAAGATGTTTTAACCCCCCTGCCATAGGCAGGGTTGCCAACCACTGGAACAGGCCAATCAAGAATATTTTCTCTCTGTTGTTTTTTGTCACCTGTCTTTTTCACCTGATAGCACATATCTTCTAAAGAAAATTGTATGTTCTCTTTTCCTCGGATATGAAATGGTCTTTATCCATTTGTAAAGGATGTATGCATATTGAACCAGGAACTAATTGCTCTTACCAGCATTGTAGACAAAACATCAAGTAGATACTGATAAAATAAAAAATATCTATGATGGTGAAAGCCTTTTTTGTCTCCAAGAATATCTGTCACCATAGAACTGTCATTCCTTTATCTTAGTAGAAATATTTTAGAAAAAAAATCTATGGACACCATCGATAGATATAGAAAAAGTGTAAAATTAATGCAGAAGTTGATAATTCAAAGATGAGTCGAAGGTCTAAGACCCATTTTGTCCACTGAATTTACAATGCGATGTATTTTATAAGAGATCTGCAAATATTAAGAGAGATAAAACATAACTCACAGTGAACCACCCTTTTTTTTTTTCCCAGGCAGTATGCTACAAGTCAATTTTCAGCTTCAGAACTCTAATGACTGAAATCTTTACAGCATTTTTGCATAAAATAGAATAAAAAATATATAGAAGTCATCTTTCTTCTTTGATCAGTATGGGAAGGAAAGGAAAGGAAAATAGAGAAGCATTTCATCATTGCATCAAATTAAATAAAGCCAAAGCCACAATAGTGGTTGATATTATGACTTTTGAAAAAGTCAGCAAAGTTACACAGATCAAACTCTAAAAAAAATGCAAAACTTCCACATAATGGATTCAGTGGAATCCATTATGTAGGTTCAATGGAACCACCTACACACTAGGTATTGCTGAATTTCATCTCACTGACATCCCACTGAATAGGAACACTGACCTGCTTTATTAGTTTGATCAACATTTATTGTATAAGTATGGATTTTAAGATTGAGGCTGGACACCATAAAGAAAGCTAGTTTATCCTGACTGCTGCCCTGTTGCTCCAGTGGGACACTTATCACATAGAATCACAGAACTGGACTGGTTGGAATCAAAAAGAGATGGTTCTAACCTTGCAAGCAAAGAAGTGTGCTCAAAAGAAATAATTTCTGAATGCAGATACACAGCATAAACTATGAAATCTGCACTGGCTCTACTGATAAGATAGCATCAGTAAAGCCACTGCAGGAGTGTCCTGTGAGGAGCAGGGGAAAACCAGCAGTTTCAGAGGTGTCAAAGATAATGAAAATCATATGATTTTCCTAGGAACCCAAAGGAGAATACAAAGTTTTTGTAACCCAAAGAGCCACTGGGACGGACACATCCCACAAAGATACAGTGAACTGGGAAGGTTTACTTTCAAACATCTTATACTAGACTTTGTGATCCAGAAGATCCAGGTTTTGTCTGTTGAGGGAATTACATTGTGCAGTTACATTCTAATAAAGACATATTTCTGATTAGTCCTTCCCACGGTATTTTGTCCTCCGCATTTAAAAGCAAAGATGGCCACTTCAAAATGTTGAAATTCATGACTCTATCATGTATTGATGCTAGTAAGGTAAGAACTTCCTTCATGAAGTTGACCATTTGGTAACAGTTAACAAGTGGTCCCACTGGTATAAGATGCCTTTCTCAAACAAGGTCTATGAGAGAAGAGGTATAATCTCATTACTCTGGAAGAATCTCCTGAAAACAGGTGCTGCGATGGAAACTGTGCATGGAGAAGCTCTTGATCAATCCTTTGTAAACTTAAAGCCCTCTCAGATATCACTGATTTGTTGATACATAATATAGTAGCAAACACTGTCCTCTGGACTAGAAGATCACAAGGAAAACAATATGAACAGGAAAAGCCTTTGCAGGCACCACCATAATGGCCAGTTATATCCTTCAAACTGGAATCCAAGCAAAGACTGATAAACCTCAGGTTGAATCTTCCTTCCAGTTTGGTGTATGAGCATAATATTGTATGGTAATAATAATATGTATGCAACTCTTATAAGGAAATATCTGCCATAAGGATGTGTTAACAGGATCTCGCTCTTTCCCCTTTGGTTAGCACTGCTATTTTCCTAGCCAAACCTACATTTTTCCACCTATTCATTTGCTCCTAAAAAAGGACTGTAAGCTACACAGGAAAAGAGGCAGGCATTAGGGAATGGTCTGCCTCACCCTAAAAGCAAGGAGTACTCTTTCTCTGAATAAAATTCTCTCTTTCCAGATTTCAAATACTAAGCTGGAATGTTCATTCATAACAGTCATACCTCAGAAGAATACAGGCATTAGTGCAATTGATAAAAATCCCTAGCTCCTTACAGAGGCTTTTATCAGTATGCTTATTTGCTGGGAACTGGGTTCTACTAAAGCATCACTGTCCCAGGCTTATGTCCAAGGTTAAATTTTTCTGTGAAAAACATAATCTGTGATTATGATATTCAAGTTAACTAGCAATACATTTCTCAGTGTTATTTCTCAGACATCCGGAAAGGAAAAAAAAATCTTTTGAGCATAACTCTCATTTCACTGATACAGTGAAACCTATTAGGAAATAAATATTCATGGCTAACTCCCACACGCTCTTTGTGCCAAGAGTGAGAAAAAAAATATATGTACATTACTGCCACAACAGTAGGCTTTTTTGAGCAGTGAGTCATGGATGAATGAAGAAGAAAATGTAAGATACCCAAAATGGCAGTATGTAATGAGAGCTAGGACAAGACCTCAAGCACTATTATCTCATTATCTTTCCATTATGCATACAATGTCCTTGCATATTTCCCAGTACAAAATGAGTATAAATTCGCTTACAATCTTATACTGACATACAGAAATAATCTTAGTATTGATGTGTGCTACTGAAAAACTGAATGTTTTGCTTAATTTTCACTCTTTGGACATGTACACATTTGATCTTAGAGTGCATTAGTTTCATACCTACTGTATAAAAATTCAGTACAGCATACATCGTTTACATGTGTCCTCTCAGGTACTTAGCTGTGATGAATAACAACTCAAACCACACTTAATGCTCATAATATTAAATGAATAGTTTGTCACAAATAAAATGAAACAAATGACATTTTATAGTTCAGGCAGGACAGACCTAACACAAGTATTTATTCACTGAGGTTGCCAGAAGAAGTCCCTTCAGCAAAAAGGAGCATTGCTCTTTTTCTCCCTCCAACCTTCTCACTTACTTAATTGCTCTTCTCCTGCATGGTTTGCCAGAAAGAGTAAAATAATATAAAACACAACACATTTCCTTTTAAAAATCATTTTGGCACAAGAAAATACACTTGCTAAATGCAGACTGTAAAGTGGCAAAATATATTTATAAAGAGGTACAAAAACATTGTATTTACACATCAACTGTAAAATAAAGAGCTTGGCATACCATGGTTATCCTTACATATGTAAATGTATAACCACATAGTAGTAAAACTGCAGGCAATATCTTTTGAAAAATCCATTTTCATCAATGCTGGTAAAGACACTAATAAACATATTTTGACAGTCATTCCTAATTACAGTCCTCAGAAGTATTATGAAATCTCCAAGTGTCTTTAAACAGTAGAAACGAAGCAACAGGTCTCTAACTTTTTGGATCCACATTCCTAAAGGCTTTTAGGCACAATGACTGCCAACTGGCAATATCCAACTGCTGAAAACAAAGAAAGGTAGCTTAAGTATTTGTTTTAAAAACATCAGAAACCACTCAACCAGCCAACAACAACAACAAAAAACAAACGAACAAAAAAAACCAAACAAACACCAAATAAACAAAAATGAAACCAACGAACAAAAAAACAGAGCAGGTCTACAGGAAAAGAACTCTCAAATAGTTTAATGAACACACTCTGAAGGACTTCATTTAGCAGGCAAACCTGAACCTTAAATAATCATTAATTACTCATGTTAACCACAATAATTTTGCATAAGTGAAAAAAGGAAGATGACATAAGGACGATGTAAAGCTATCTCTTTTAACTTCTGGGACAGCAATCAGTGTCTGTTACTCTTTACTTAACTTTTTCTGCATTGATTTTTCATACTTCTTTCTAGCATGGATAATATGGGGGTATTTTCATTTACTGAAATAAATGAAAAAAATGCTATTAATTTCACAAATATATATGAAGAAAAA
The DNA here is from genome assembly GCA_013399175.1 of Odontophorus gujanensis. Lineage (NCBI taxonomy): Eukaryota > Metazoa > Chordata > Aves > Galliformes > Odontophoridae > Odontophorus > Odontophorus gujanensis. Next base: position 267,410 of record VXAB01011520.1, read on the forward strand.
TAATGAAAGAAAACTTATTTTACTTGAGGCCTTTTCACTGAGAAAACTGCTTCTCATTTTTACCTTAAAATGTTACAGTTGACTTTGAAGGCCCTGATCCTGCATCCACTGAAGGGTACCACATTGATTTTGAATGGACTTCAGTTTAGCTTCTAGGAAATTGACAAGTTTTACTCACAAAGCAAAGGTATCTAGCCTTACTTTTTTTAAAGAAGTATTTATTACTTCAGTACTAAAGTATTTACTCAAAGTATTTATTACTTTATTACCTTTCACTTCTCAGCATTTCCAACTACTTTACAACCATCCAGACCCTCCACATAAATATATGCAAAGTGTCAGAAAGCATAATTTTCAGAATAAACTTGGTAAACTGGATTTTGTTTCCATGTGTAATATAAACAGTAATAGGACAGATTATAAGAATTTATTGAAACCTTTGAAGCATCCTTCTATCTTATTGGGGGATTTTCTAACATTCCTTTATAGGAAGAAATACAAATAAATATATATTATTAATGTATATATGAAAATTAATTTAGCAAAAAAATGGAGAAAAAAATGACAGCAATTACTGTTCAACAGTAGTTGTGAGTATTTTAAAAGCCAACTAACTTGCTATTGTCTTAAAACAGAAAACTTAAGGTCTGGAGAATTGTACTTTTTTCTCTTAATGAGGTACCTTAGAAGCTCCATGCTGCACTTAGTATACTTAGCAAAGTACTTGCTTTTCAGTAATGTTCAAGGAGCCCTTTACGATGAAAATAGCTTCAAAGCTGAGCATTAATTTTAGTGTCAAATTGGGTTTACTAAAAACCTTGATTGAATTCTTTCCAAAGTTAAGATCTTCATTGTTACTTTAAGAATATGAATTTTATCATGGAATACTAAGTCAGTGAAGCCCATGAACATCTTTTCACTGACCTCAGAGACCAATGAAACTAGTACTTATTGTGGACTGATTTTAATGTTTGACTTCAAACATGTAAATATCAAAATATACTTTACTCATCGGGCAGTACATACACTTTGATCAAAGCTAACTCAAAAACTCTTCTAATAACAGGTAGCAGTTGCATCTCTGTTGGACAGTAAACAAATATAACCATGAATACTGACAACAGAAGAAAAATATAAAATGAAATACGTTCTAGACACAGTCATTGAACACTTCAAATCAGCACTAGAAGCTATGCTAGAGAACAAAAGTTTCATGCTCAGCATTGCCACTGAAAGATATATCAGATACTACTGTCCATATGATATTTCTAATAGAAAATTGTACTGTTCAGCTTTTACAGAAATTCCATCAACGGCAAAATACTCAACAAGTCTTTTTCGTTACCTCAGCTTTGAGTTTTAATCTTTCTTTGTTACTTTGTGTAAACAGTTGCTTTTTGAGGCTGATAGTTTTCATTGATTCCTCTGGCAAAAATGCTTTTGTTGCACTTCCCTTTAATTAAGCCACATTTCACTCTATGAAACCAGAGAACTGTGTTTAAAAACAGAATAAAAACGTAACAATTTGAAGGACACAATACCTTAAGAGGAAAAATAAAAAAAAAGTGAAGTGAGGAAGCAGCAGCAGCAGCAAAGGACTGTATTTCAAATGCTTGTGTGAAACTATGCTGGAAGGTAAAAACCCTGTTCAGTTAAAGCAACAGAGTTAGCCTCTTTAGTACCATGCTGTAACTCTCAATGATACTACTTCTGATAGTACATTATCCAATATTTCAGTTTAAAATCAAAAACATTTTGCACTTTCACTATACATCCCTAAGAACTGCATATAATTGTTGTCCATCACTGATCAGCTCACTTCTACCCATTTCAGATCACAGGGAAACATAGAATCATAAAGGTGAGAAAATAGTTCCAAGGTCATGCAGTCCAATCATCCACCTACCACCAACACTGCCCGCTAACCATGACCCTCAGTGTCACATCTCCACATTTCTTGAACACTTCCAGGGACGGCGGCTCCACCACCTCCCCGGGCAGCCTATACCAGTACATCATCACTCTCTCGGAGAAAAAATTTTTCCTAATATTCAACCTGAATGATCTCTGGCTCAGCTTGAGCCCTTCACTTCTTACCACTGTTACATGAGAGAAGAGGCTGACCCCCCACCCCTCCACTTCCTCACAACCTCCTTTCAGGGACTTGTAGAAGGTGATAAAGGTCTCCCTTGAGCCTCCTCTTCTCATGACTGAAAAACTGAAGTTCCCTCAGCTGCTCCGGCTACTTAATTCTGGTAATGAGCCTAAAATCTTCAGATGTGTAGATGTGCTCCCTAGACTTCCTGCTCTGTTGGCATTTGAGATCTTCCATACATTTAAGAACTTCAGGGCAGCATGGTGACTTTGTCTTATTTGTTTTGCCATTCTGTACAGTTTCATACATAAGTTAAAAGCTCTTGCTCATTGTCCCACATCAGTATTACAGAGTTGTTTGCCTTTTTAAGTTTCTGTCTGTAACGTTAAAGACAGGCTACATTTTTTATAACAAGGGAAGAGGGATTAGGTTTCCCACAAAAAAATTACAGTACAAAGGAATTTATATTTACTGAGTAATACAGAAGCCTGGAAATAAATGTGTCATATTTAAACTATTAGAACTTTAGAAGGAAATAGCTTGTTTAGCCCCAAAAGACAGAGACAATCTCTGTCCATTTATGACTAGAACAGCTTGTGCCACAGAAGGTACTGGAAGAAATTGATCCAGATTGAAAATTCTTCCAGCAACTTAAGTAAACTGCTGAACAAACAAGCAGAAATAGAAATTAAACATTTTATCAATCATGTGAGAGTAGTCTTGAATCACTTAGACAGATATTTCAATAGGTTAGAGTTTTCTATATTTTTGGGAAACTGAAAACTATAGGTATTGCTATTTAAATTTCTTTATTTTACAGAGATGATGCTTCATCTCTTCTTTATTATACTCTTGTGAAACTCTTAACAATATTTATTCAAAACATTAATAAGACACTTTCATGTTGACTCTCAGAAATAACAGAATGAATCACAGAGTCACAGTATTGTAGGGATTGGAAGGGACCTCTAGAGATCACTGAGTCCAACTCCCCTGCCAAAGCAGCTCCCTAGCCCAGATTGCACAGGTAGGCATCCAGGCAGGTCTTGAACGTCTCCAGAGAAGGAGACTCCACCACCTCTCTGTGCAGCCTGTGCCAGTGCTCCGTCACTGCACTGTGAAGAAGTTCCCACACACATTTGTGCAGAACTTCCTATGCTTCAGTTTGTGGCCATTTCCCCTCATCCTATCACCACACACTGCTGAGAAGAGCCAGCCTCATCCCTTTGCCTCCCGCTCCTTAGATATTTATAGACATGGATCAGATCCCCTCTGAGTCTTCTCTTTTCAGGGCTGAATGGACCCAGGTCTCTCAGCCTTCTCTCATAAGGGAGGTGTTCCACACCCTTTATTATCTCTGCAGCCCTCCACTGGACTCACTGAGGAGAACCCTGTCTTTTTTTACCGGGGAAATATACAGCATGTATATATTATGTTTTGGTTCAGAAATTAAAGTACACAGATGTATTTACTATAGAATTGGGATTGTACAGGAAATGCATTAAAATATTCTATTTCTACTAAAAGGTTTTGATTAAATTATTGATTTCTATTTCTGTTCAAATATTCTATTACATTATTACTATATTCTATTATAGAATCACAGAATCCTTAGAGTTGGAAGGGATCTTTAAAGGTCATCTAGTCCAACTCCACTGTAATGAACAGGGACAATACAGCTAGATCAGCATGCCCAGGTCCAAGGCCTTGAAGTACTTCAGGGTTGAGGCATCAACATCTCTAAGCAACATGTTTTCAGTGCCTCACCACCCTGACTGTAAAAGATCTTTCCTTTTACAAACCTAAATCTACCCTCTTTAAGCTTGAAACCATTTCTCCTTGTTCTATCACCACAGACCCTGCTGAAGAGTCTGGTAGACACAGAGCCGCTGGCCACCACTTTCTGGACTAGACCCTGCAGCCAGATCTTCATCCACTGAATAGGCCACCCATCAAATACATATATTTTTCAACTTAAAAGTTGGAAATAAATTTGTTAGCACTAAAAAGATATAATCTGAAAAACAGCAAAAAATATATTAATAATCTTTGATTCATCAAACACTGAGCAATAGTTTAAATATGTGATGATACAAATTAATTACCAGGAATTATAGCAATGTTAGGATGATACTGGTCTTACATATCAAATGTTGTAATCATTTCAGCTTTTCCTCTCCAATTCTTTTATTGGCTTTTCCCTATTTTTATGCTTTTTCTTCAGCTTGCATGTAGCTGATGTTCTTCTCTTATCCAATCCCTCAATTTTCTTAAAATCGTTTTAGAGCTGGAGAAATGGTATCACAAGCAATCTGACTAGTTTGAGGTACTTTCTGTCACAGGCCCTAAGTAGCACTAGCTCTTAAATGTAACTTACCCTTAAAAAAAATCATTGCTTCCAGTAAAAATAAGTCAAATATTCAGTCATCTGTAAGGATAATGTCACAGCAAAAAACACCAGCAGTATTCAGATTTTTGTTTATCAAATACATTTTGTGTACTTGTTTGTTTTCACTTTTCTACTTACCTATGCTGCTACCATTAACTATATTAAAGCAACACATTACAAAGTTCAGAAAGAAAATATCAGCAGGTACCAAATGTTACCAATCCACCTTATTACACTGACATACATCCACACTTAGGTACCAGATTAAGGTCAAGAGGGAAAAGTTGTGAGTTCTGTACGTGTATGTGTTGTTTATGACTGCTGTTCTCTTTCTCAGCAAAGGGAGATAGGAAGGCAACAGTACACCAAAGATAATCCTGTTAGGTGGGCCCGCACTGCTGTTGAATTTGATGGGTAAAGCATGGGGAAAAAAAAAAAAAAAACCATACCAAAGTGATCATATGGGAGTGGTCATTATATGATAATCAGATATTAAAAATATTGTAATCAACACATTATAGTCCTACTTTAAACAGGAAAAAATAAAACTAAAAGTAAGCACCATAGGGATAAAGGCAAAACACTAAGAAAAACCCTTTTTACTGCCTCTGAGGAAAAACCTTGTGACATGAGTCACAAGTGACATGAATTAATATAAGACAGGCAACTATTTACAGCTGTGAAGAATGCTATTGCTCTGTTAAACAAAATTCTCAGTATTTAATATACTGAGGCAAAAATGACAGTACCTAAAACTCTATTTTGACAATTAGGGCAGGGATTACCAGATTAATTGTATTCACTCATCCATCCAGATGTGTCAGAATGTTGGAGATAACTTTCTTTATCTTTAATAGAATTTTTATTGAAGTAACTTATCCTCAGTGCAAGAGGCTTGAAGAGCTCAACTCTGCCTACAAACAAATTATCTCGCAGACTCAGTATACTGTCAGTGAGTAAATTTGTATCCACTTTATCTGGGACAGCTGAGGACAATGTTACGTGGAGATTCCCAATTTCCTACTATCTCTATTTCTCCCTTACTTACTCAAAACAAACATATACATGATGGCTCAGTTACTGAGTGTACATTCTGCATAAAATGTGCATATATGCCTTATTTTCTTTCACTGAGTGTGATACTATTGCAGAACTGCTTTCTATTGTGTGACCTTCGGCCATTTCCTGACTATGTGGTATGTTCACTTGGGCTAAGAATACACACTGAAATTTTAAGACACACTTTCATACTGATCATAAAATTAATTCATTTTCTTCTATATTTATGTTTACATTATGGATCACAGTCACACAGACACAGTAACGTGTAATAGAAGTATTTAAAATACTTTCACAGGTGAAGAATCAAAAACTTACAGATATTATGTAGTATTGTAAGAAAGAAAGGGTACTGTCTTCTAGTAGATCCAGACTGAGTGGTCTACTCAGAAAGAAAGGAAAGAACTATGAGAAACAAAAATAAAAGTAATGAAAGGGAAAATAACGGCGAGGAGTGGAAATGGAGACAACAGAAAACAGAACTGAAGAAATATCAAAAAATAAATAAGAGATCAATGAATAAGTTAAAAGGGAGTACAGTGTGTTTAAAAGGAGGTGGTGATTTCAGTAAGCTTTCCAGCAGAGCTTGACCATTTGAGGTACAACCAGAAGAGAAACTGAAGAAATGTAACAATATTTTACTTGAAAGGATCTACAGGAATAGGAGTCTTGCAGAACAATTTTTACTACAGTACTTTAGAAACCTGAGAATCTGATTATGATACAAAAATTCAAATCTATCCAAACAGACTGTTTATTTATTTCAGATTTTTCACTAATCCAAACACCATAACACAACTAAAAGCCCTGAATAAAAGCTAGTAGTGATTTTTAAAGACAAGAAGGGATACCCAGTGCATAGGTTCACTATAAATGTTGTGTAGGTTGATTACAATGCTGATGTAAAGTGTCCAGTAAGAGAAGTATTAGCATCTGCCTCTCAATAGAGCATGTGTACTACAGTTTATGATTTCACTGTGTTTGAATATTGCAGTACAGTCAAAGATGACAGTTTGACCTGGGGACCTCATCTAAAAGACCATTTGTTAACATCACAGTCTTGTGAGAAGCAAGCCATTCTTAGAACTTCGATACTATGACAGTCGATATTTTTGTTGATTTTTTTTAAAAAACATATTCAAGTTGCTTATCTCCTACATCCAGAAGATATTTCAGAGTTCACCTCCATTCTCTCCAAGTCAATGGTGTTAAAAGAAGGTGAAAGAGATAAAGCAGGATATACTGATTTTACAAGTGGCAATGGTATGCTCCTGCACAGTACGCCATTTCTCTGCTGAAAACAGTTTCTCCTACCCCGTTCAAATCACAAAATAAACAGTGCTTCCACCACATCATTTTGAAGTCTCCGCTTACATCAAGATGTAGAAAAAAACAAACAAAATCTTAAAAAATAAAAGTAAATTAACACTTAGGACCAATACTTGCAACAGCAATGGTTGAACAACACAGAACTGACAAACCTACAAAGCTAGTAGACTTCTCTGATAAAGAGCTTAAATGAAAAACCATCAACAGTGCGCACAAAGGGACAAGAAAGTCTGGTCAATAATGAAATATTTTTGCCTTTAAAAGAGGTGCTAAACTAATCATATGTGTACAGAACATTGAATTCATCATTTGGTATTTGATCAGAGGTTAGAATTTAAATAGCTAGGTTTCTTGTCATCTTAAACATACACGGAACCTCATAGGAAATTCAAAAACTTTTCACACTTGTAGGACAAATTACTTCAGGTTTTTTTCACCTTTTTAAATGTTGAAGCTGGCCAATCAGTTGGTCGGGTAGACTTTTAACTGCTTAGTGATTTTGGCAGAAAACATCCGCTTTCCGTCACCAGCCACAAAATGATTCAAATTTATTTGCTCTGAAAATAATTAGTGACATCAATTCCACCAACTTTTTTAAGCGTGGGAATACTGTCTCTTAACTCCTGGCTGTGTTCCAAATTACTATACTATCCTCATCTTTTTTGGAAAATTTATCCACTTTTTATGAAGTTCGTCATGGAAATTAGCCTGAGAGCTTATCACGGAAACACTGAATCACAGAATTGCCTGGGTTGGAAGGGACCTCAAGGATCATGAATCTCCAATCCCCCTGCCACAGACAGGGTCACCAACCTCCCCATTTAATACTAGACCAGGTTACCCAGAGCTCCATCTGATCTGGCCTTGAACCCCTCCAGGGACGGAGCATCCACAACCTCTCTGGGTAGCCTGTTCCAGCACCTCACAACTCTCATTGTGAAGAACTTCCCCCAAGATCCAACCTAAATCTTCCCTCCCTCAACTTAAAACCATTTCCCATTGTCCTGCTGTTTTCTACCCTTTCAAAGAGTTTACACCCCTCCTGTTTATAGGCTCCCTTTAGGTACTGAAAGGCTGCAATTAGGTCACCCTGCAGCCTTTTCTCTAGGCTGAACAAGCCCAGCTCCCTTAGCCAGTCTTTGTGGGGAAGATGCTGCAGCCCTCCGGTCATCCCCGTGGCTCTCCTCTGGACCCTCTCCGACAGCTTTCTGCCTTTCTTGTATTGGGGGCCCCAGATCTGGACACAGTATTACCGATGGGACCTCACTTAAGTAGAGAGGGACAATCACCTCCCAGCTTACAGAACACACAATTCTGCCATCAAACCAAAAGTCAACTAATTGACGATTTATCCTGTGTAATTTTCTCTACATAGTTTTTTAAATGTAGAAATGCTGTTTGTTTGAACTGAATTTGAAGCTCATTTTCATTAAATATGTAAATTCTGAACTACTTATATTAGTTGCCTAAGCTGTAGTAAAAAACAAAAAATGACTCACATGCTTTTCTAAACTAAAAATCATAATAATTATCTTTGAGAAAGATTCTACATCCATTTCATTTTGGCATCTGTCATGCTTCTCGTAATAGACCATCACAGCCAATCAAATACAAACACTTCTAAATTCCACTACACTTATTTTCTTTCCAAAACTAAGATTAAGAAGAATCATATAACACAACAGGGCCTTTAAGGTAAATTGCCTGTCTTTTGAAAATATTTTTATTAATTCATAACTATGATTTGTTTCAGAAAGATATTTAAAAATTTTAGAATTTATAATTTAGTCTGTCATCTCAACTGAAAACACAGTAATAATAATGCTTACCTATCACCCCAGATCCTCAAATGCTTTAGAACATTTACATATTTGGAGGAAAATAAACTCTGTCTCGTGATTTTTCTTATAATATCCTTTTACCTTATCTCTCTCCTCACCTCCTGTTTGTGATTTTGAACAAATCCTATCTGTCCTATTCTTGAAGACAACAACAAAAGTATACTTTTTTTTTGTATTAATATCATAAAAGAAACTGTATGCCAGTGACTGTTTAGTTTTTTCATTTCAATCATTTCACATAACCTTCCTGAAATGAGCAACTAGATTTCTAAGATTTCTGTCTGAAGAATTTTTTTTTTCTGTCTTCAAGGTTGTGACTCAAATTTCCAATTTTTTTTATATGAAAAAGTCTTTTTCCTTTCTTTCAACACTGTGCACTTGGCCTTGAATTCTTCATTGTCAACATCATTACAGGTAAAAATGAGTAATCAAGAACAATGAGAAGATAACTGTAAAATTGAAAATTATACCTCAATTGCTCTGACTATACAAAATGCACCTCATGCCCATTCTGTACTTTTAAAGGAAATTGCTTTCTCAACTTTTTTGGCCACTATGAAAGAAATTCTGTTAGAAACATAACAAATACATTCGCATACAAATTTTAACTTAAACAGTGTACTTCACAGTCAAAAGGAATGTTCAACTATTCAATGGAAGATTAAGCAACTTCATTATGACTTCTAGTCATTAGTAGAAGCTTTAAATGAAATGAGAATTATTTCTGTGCATTATTTTTAGGATCTTAACCTCTCAAACCAATGCTTACTGAAGCACCCTGGAGAAAATCAGATATTAAATACTAAAGGCTAATATTAATAGCTTTCTAAAGTATACAATGGTTACCACTATATTTCACTGCTCGTCACTGATACGTCTTTGTAATGTGCTCAATTTAAATCAGAAGATATAGTGTTAGAAAGCAGCCTTCTCACTCATATGCTACAGAAATCAAAACAAAAATGGAATCTCTTCGTAGTTTGCTAGCAGAGCTTGCCAGCTATGTTTACTGTTTCCTGGGCTACTAGTGTCACTGAACAGTGAGAAGACATACACATGTTATTCAAATTCCAAGATGAAACTTAACAAATAAAAGAAAATCTTCAGCAGGGAAAAAATAATTTCCTTTCAGGACAGGACAGTTGAAGCTAAACAGGTGTTAGCTTGGATTAGCAGGGAAAAAAAAAAGGTAGCATAAACATAATGCAGGATTTGGGATTATCCTAGAGACTGTGACCTAAAGGAACAGAATAAGATTGAAGAGCAAACCTAGCAGTTTTAAATGATTCCTTCTGCCATGCTCAAAAGAATCATGGAGCTTTAGTGTCTGAAGATATTTCACTGAGAAAAAGAATTAAAAATGAGATAATTCCAGAACTCATATAAAATTCATATAATCTATTTCCTGTTTTAAAGCATCTAGAAAGTCCTTCACAAAAAGCCAAAAGAATTTGTAAATCAGAGATGCCACAAAAGTTAGCAGAGACTGCGTCCCTGTGTCACTCAGCTAAAAACTAGACATTTTCCTATATTCATTACTTCCTTAATTCATCTGTTTCTTTCTCCGAAACCACATAGGATTTCCTTTCCTCCTGGAGTCAAAGTAAAAAGAATATATCAATACCTAGTTTCCATAGCAATTGGGAACCCACGTGGAAGCACTCAGAGTGCCCTGCTCTTATTTCCAACATTTTATAAATTCTTCTCTATTTGAATAGTATGCTTATGATTTAAATATTATGTGCAAATTACAAGTTAGTAAAAGAGAGAAAACAAACTTGTTCACTAATTATCCAGTCCCACGATCTCTCTGGTTACTCATTTCAGGAGCAAACTGATTTTCACTTCTCCACTCCCTTCTGATTTTCCTTTTCAAGGAGTAACAGGAAAAAAAGAAATTGCAGGGGTGTCAATTGTGCAGAGATGTAACTTCTCACTCTCTGCAGAAATATTTGTAAATGAAAACAATGTAGAATATGAAAATTTGTAAAGTCCAAGTCCATAATACTTGCTAGCAATTTTTAGACCAGTATCAGTGATCAAGATTAGTGAGTGATGTTAAAATATTTTCTTTTAAATGAAGCAATCCGGACTGTCACAAAGTTTGAAAACATTCTGTCTGCAAAAATCACACACAGCAAAACCAAAAGCTAGTATATTTGTAAAAATGACTGAAGAGATGTAAAAGAAAAATCTTTTTCAAACTCAACTTACTTGCACTGATAACTTGGAATTTAGTTTTTCAGCCGTAATTTGAAACAGTTCTCATTCATATCGCTGAATGAGATCACATTATCATGTATCATTTAGTTGTTTCATTACTGTTTACAAAGTTGATCCAAATTCAGTAATTTATTTACAATAATATTGCAGTATGGTGAGTTATGATGTTTTCTGTCGTTGCTGAAAGAAAAAATGCACATAAATAAGAATGATCATCTACAGTGATTGTAATAAGTTGTTAGACAGCGTATCAGTGTTGCTTCATTTATATTCAGTCTTGCTGACCTAAGCCAACACAGAGATACCAAAGATCACAGAACAGCACTTTTGACAGATGGACCTTTTGTTTAATAATTCAGTTTGTTTTTAAATATAAAGTAGATAAGTCATGTAGAAGTTGCAATGTTAACATTCCTCATAAAACATGCAGGGAGTATCAAGGCAGTAACAGTGAGTATCAGTAATGTTTTATAATCACAGAATCATAGGTGTTGGAAGGAACCTGGAGAGGTCATCACGTTCACCCTCCTGCTAAGTCAGGTTCCTTACAGCAAGATATACAGGAAAACATTCAGACAGGTTTTGAGTATCTCCAAAGACCTCTTTTGGGATTCTGTTCTAGTGCTTTATCACTCCCAAAATCAGTAAGTTTTGCTTTCTGTTCATATGAAACTTCCTGTGTTCCAGTTTGTGTCTGTTGCCCCTTGTCCTGTTTCTGAGCACCACTGACAAGAGCCTGGCACATCTTTTGACTCTCGCCCTTTAGGTATTTATAGGCATTGATGAGATCCCCTCTCAGCCTTCTGTTCTCCAGGCTGAATAGTCCCAGTGCTCTCTGCCTGCCCTCATATGGGAGGCACTCCAGGCCCCTCATCATTTTTGTGGTCCTCTGGTCACAAATATTATTCACTGTATTTCAAATAATTCTAATTAAACCACTCAAAAGGAAGCAACTAAAATGTCTGTACAAATGGCAGAATTTTTAAGCCTATTTTATTTTATTTACAAAACTAGTAAAAATAGTTTGTAACAACATTATTAATGAATCACCAAGGGGAAAAAAAAAACAAACCATTCAAACTCTTTCTGATTAGGAGAATGATTTTCAGGACCTTCTTATTTTATTCCTTGCATTACTCAAGTCTGTATCCACTGACACTGCAGCTTACCTATGTGTACAGCAGTGATTATTTACCTGAACTTAAAATTTCAATCATTACAAATTATTTTGTCTGGTAGAAGAATTCATACACTAAAATAATATTTAGTCAACAGTAAAGATGTCTGACGAAGAATAAATCACTATCCCTATATCGAGTCAGCACTTCTATCACCCTGTGGTAAACTGCAAGTAAAAAAAGTACAGTCGTCAATGATCTATGGCTCTGAAATGCCTTTTCAAAATGCATAATATATTTTTTCTTAATTTTAGTGCCTGCATATTACCTCCTAGTGAAAACTCCATGTTTTGACAGTAAAATTACTGATTGTAGATTGGTATTCTCTGAGGTAATTTATGCTTGCTTTACATTTTCATTATTTCCTCAAGCTCTATTTAATGACAGTGGTTACAGGCAGATTGTGAGTTTTTCAATATGGATGGTAGATTTTTTTTCCCTAAGTTTAACTGAGTTTCACAGCAGTTTCATCTAATTGTGGAAAATATGTATTTGTCAAATACCTGTACTTTTTTAGACCTTCACTGAAAATAAATGACAGCAAAAAAATCACATAGGTCAGCACAAGAAATAGAGTACAGATCCTCATATGATTCCAGTTGGCTAAAAGAAGCATTACATGCTACATCACTGCAGGTTCACATCCAGAAATGAAGCTAGATCCTCATTTTAACTACATATATCCTTCAGATATAAGATGAAATGTGGCTTCAGGGTCAGCTTTAGCTAGCTCCTACACCTCATAGCCATAGTCAGTAATCAGAAAGATAAAGTAATTGCTATACTACATCCTGGTTCATTCTCCTTTCAAACACCCAATCATTTTGAAAGTGAAGGCATGGCAAATTTCATTCTGTCTTCACTCCCTTCAAATCAATGGCTTGGGCAACTCAGATCAGTCTCTGAGGCAGGGAAAAACAAAGGCCAGAATTTATTCCTGCAAATCATTGTTTTGCTAGTAAGTAAATGGGAAGAAAGAGTATTAGAGATATGTTCGAAGAACCTTTTGTGTCTGACTGTATAGCAGGATTGCATAAAGTGATCCTTTTATCCTTGCACATCCTCAAGGCATCTTTGCTATAGACACATTCACTGCTAATTTTGAATAAGTAAATGTATTGTCTAAGATAAAGGAATTTTATTCTAAGGACACAGACTATCTTTTTTCTTCTCAGACCAAGGTGGACAAACAATGTGTAATTGGAAAAATATTTTTGTAGGATGAAAACTAATAGCCAATCCTTACTTTTGGTATCAAAATCAGAATTGCATTCCAGATTTCGATCTAAAGCCACAAATATTTATTATAATGTTGGTTCTTATCAATCTAAAGATGCCCCTGCAAACCAAGCAGTTAACTTCAGCAAGTCTGAGTAACATATTTGGGGTCAAAAATCATCTGGAACTCATTGTCGCAATGATGCTAATGTCAACATGCAGTACATTGCTGGATGGAAATTCAGTCACAGAGCAAAAAAAACTAAGTACTCAGTGGATTTCTAACACTAATTAAGTATGATTTAATCATAAGATGAGAGAAGTCATGGATTTGAGAGTTAGTGAAACTCATGTATTACCAAAACAATGGTACACTAACCTTGAACTTCATTTTCTGTTTTAAGAAGACAAAATCATAGGCTCATACAGAAGGCTGTGAGAGAGTATACAGAACACACTATAAAGGTCACCGGAAAACCAGTCTTGTTTTAGTTTAGGTCATAGATACTTGTAATTCTAAGTAGGATCAAAATATCAGATTATCCTTATCAACTAACAAATTAAGATGTAATAATAGCATCAAATGGAAAACATACCACTGCTCCAGCACAGCAAGCCTCAATATGGCAGCGTGAAAACAGTATTTTATTGCTTCTTTTTATTTGTTCTCAAGGTAAAATATGTCTAGTTTTTAAATCCTATCACGCAATAAAGTAGTTATAAAGCCTTCAGTTCCCAACTTCATAAAATGCTCAAGGGTGAATATAGTAGCTGTAAACATGTCTGTTATTCAGTCTATTGAAATATTAAGAATCATAGCAGATTTTGATGCAATAGATATTGAAAAAGACATTTTGGAAAAAAAAAAGAAAAAGAAAAAAAATATTGCTTAGAAGCTTGATATAGGTAGTCACATTTTCATTAGAACTCCAAACATTCTTTTCAATTACACTGAAAAATTATCTTACCACTAAATATCTCTGATAATCTGGCTTATTAGAGGCAATATAATAAACACAATGGATATAGAAAATTACATAAGAATTGCCAGCATATGCAATAAGACAACATGTTTGAAATACACAGCCTCTTTCAAACAAATTACATTAATAACATGCATACTCAAAAAAGAATCATATTTGTTTGCATGTGTATGCAGAATTTTATCAAACTCATCAATATTCCTTTTTATAATGGCAGCATTTCTGTCAGATAAGTGGTGACTATGAATATATCATCCATGAAGGGCTTCTTTGCCACAGAAGAATGAATAGTGTTGCTTTTTTTTTTTTTTTTTAATTTGAATGAAGCATAACAAATTCTGCTTATGTGTTCTATTTTTAAATGTCTTACTGCTCCTCTTCTATTAAAATTGCAATTTTATTCATTTGTTAAAGAGTAGATTTCTTTTGCAGTGAAAGAAATACAGTTATTTCAGGTAACGCGTCCTACCAAGACTCCTCTGGCTATTTCCTCTTCGACCTTGGGAAGCTGCAAATACTCTGAATAGGATTTCAAAACAGATATGATTTATCAATGAAGTTGATTAATCCCCTTCCCACTAATTTCCTAATTATTTACTTAAATAGCAAGTATCTTGCCAAAATATCAAAGCTATATTGTTTTTTTTGTGTGCTTTTTTTGGTTGTTTTTTTTCTTTGGAGTATTTCCAATCTAATGCATTTCAGTAGCATTTCAGACAGTCATATATTTACTGCTCCATTCTTCTGTTCCACAGTATATATTAAGTCTCCTAGCTAATCTACTTTTATTTTCTTTGTGGATTCTGGATACATATGAGGAGAATCCTACATTTTGAGGAGAAATGATTGTGTTCAGAGTAAAAGACACAGACGAGGTGAATATGATAAATACTGATATACAGATCCTATCAACTACCCAATATCTAAGAGGACTGTTCGTTGGGTTTTTTTAAGCTTTGACTGGCATATTCTAGTGGAGGAGCATTTAAACACAAACGTCTGTATACATACAGATGTATAAGCAGTTCAGCAGAAACCTAAATCTGAGAAGCTTTACTTAAGAGATATGTAAATTAAAGAAAAAAACTATATGCAGAACTAATCAGAAAAGAAATACTCTCTGTCCCTTTGTCCAGGTCATCGATGAGGATGTTAAACAAGACTGGACCCAGTACTGATCCCAGGGGAATGCTGCTTGCTGCAGGCAAGCTAGTGTATTTAATTTGTAGTTAATATAACAGAAGTTTCTTTTTTGAAATGGCATTTGCAAGAAGGCAACCAGAGACTGCAAAGTTAGAGTACCTAATATTTCTCTTGTGCAGTTCCACATACTTCTAATCCACTTACGAAGATCTACATTCGAGTATTAATAAACGGAAGGAAATGAGACTGTGAGGAAAGAGCAATGGATTATTCTTTGTAGTTTCACCTCTTCCTGCTTTCCTCCTTTATCACTTCATATTTTTAAAGACCTTTACATCTTTAATCCTTCCTTCAACATTGCTTTTAATAATTTATGAATGTTGTGTATTTCTGTTTTAAATCCAAGGTGTTAAATTTGAACTTTAAATCCATAGAGAAAATTAATACCAAAAAACTTTCCTCATTACTTTACAGCACAAAAGCATAGCTCTTTAGTGAAAAGACTGTCTTCCTTCTTAACTTATAACAGAAGTTAGCTAAGGAAACCATAAGTACCCACAAACTAGACTGGAATAATGCTGTGTAGATGGTGTTTGATAATGGTAGTGTATGTAAGGTTTAAAAGGCCAAAAGTACATGGCAAGATGCACACCTAGGTTATTACTATCTTAGTTATTTGTCAAATCTGTTCTAATTTAATAGTGTTGTACATCCAGAATAACCACAAAAAGACTTAGTCCTAAGCTTAGAAGTTGCATAAATGAATGACATGAAACTCTATCCTTGACAAAAAAGATGAAAAGGGAAACACTTTGTCTTTATTTTTGATTTTGCATCCAGACTTTTCATTAATGGAAAATAACAAAACTCTTGTGCCTCCAACTTTCAACCTTTCAGCTTTTGAACTCCTACATAACAGTGTTGGAATTACAGATACAATATTTGCAACTCAGAGTATATTTCAATCCACTTCTGTTTCATAGAGAAAATATATTAACCATTTTGATCTGAAAAAGTGTATTTCTGAGATGCACCTAAGTCTAATCTTACAATTCCCATCATTGACTGTTGACTCTAGAGTTTAGATAAATTGAGAAGAACAGACATAATTTATGAAGTAACGTGTAAAAATATGCACTAGAAAACCAGAAGAAAGTTTTAGAACATTCCTCTCTTTTGGCATATGTCCTGTAAGTCTTAATAATGACTAAATTCTGTTGCCTTCAACACATGTACACAAGAGTTACATTCAGCTTCCTGGATTCTTACAAATCAATTGGAAAACAACTGCTTTGAACACTATTGGTTCCCAAGACATCTAAAGATCTCAAAAGTCCTCTAAATCTCAAGCATACATACACTTATAGATGCTACTTTCACAGTAGCATTTCCAGAAGAGTATCTATTTTAGAGTTTTCCTAAAAAGTCTTCTGCTTATAGGAGCGCTACTGGTCACTGTTTTACTGAAACAGCTCCAAATCCTACAGAATTATTTTATGAATCTAAAGAGATTAACAGTTAACAGGAATGAGCTATCAAAGAAAAATATACTGAAAAGCAGAAAAATGTACATCTGCAGAGATGTTTCATGAAAGTATGCTATTTGATACAACTACTGATGTGAAAGAGATGACATTTCTGAAATATCTGATTCAGCAACCTCAGTGTTCTTTTTTTTTTTTTTTCCAACTGCAATGCAAACATAAAATTACACATATATTTTAAAGGGAATTTTGCTGACTGAAGCTAATGTTTATGGTGAAATATCAGTATTTAATTTGTTTTCTTTTTATTCTAAGTACAATACAGAGCACGTTGGTGGGTTTTTTGTTTAAAATGATGACTGTTCCTCCTGCTGCTCCCCATACTACCAAAAGTAATCTCAAAATGTACATGCTGTCTACACAAATTCAAAAAACCTAAGCCCGAAATTCTTGAAAGAGATTTAATACACATGGCTGTTTTATGTCTCGAGAACATTCCAAAGCGTATTTCATTTATAGAATTTTATTTATGATGACCTACAGAAAGAAATATCATCTTCAAGAATAAAGAACTAATAGTTAGGAGAAAAAAAAAATACATAAAAGCAGATGGCAGGATGTATAGGATTCATGAAAGAAATTCCCATGACTTGTTCTTCCGCTACAGAGAAAGGAGGTTTCAGGAAATGCTTCCTTTAGTAGTATTAGTCAGTGACTGTCTAATTGTTTTATTTGCTTGTTACTTTCACAAGAAGCGTATGTCTTTTGGTCTCCCTGAGATGCCAGGCTAACCATTCTCCAATTAGTTCTCCAATACCCCTCAGCACTGCTGACTCCTGCCTGTGGAACTCCATAGCTTTCATTTCAGGGCTTCCTCATGCAAGAGCAGTTTCAGGATTGCCATTTAACAGCCAATCAGAGGGAACCATGGAATTATAGAATGAGACAATAGTATGGATTGGAAGGGAACTCAAAGATCACCAGGTTCCAACCTCACTGCCACAGGTAGTGTTGCAAACACTAGATCAAGTACTGGATCAGGTTACCCAAGATCACATCCAAACTGGCCTTGAGTACCTCCATGGATGGGGCATCCACAGTCTTTTTGGACAGCCTGTTCAAACACCAGACAATCCTCTGAAAAACTTCCCCCTTACATCAGATCTAAATCCCCCTTTCTTTACTTTAAAACAATTCCCCCTTTTCCTATCACTATCTACCCATGTAAAAAGTTAATTTTTCTCATGTTTATAAACTTCCTTTAAATACTAGAAGGCTGCAGTGAGGTCTCCCTGTAGCCTTCTCTTCTCCAAATTGAACAAGCCCAGCTCCTTCCGCCTGTCTTTGTAGGAGAGGTGCTCCAGCCCCCTGATCATCTTCATTTACCTCCTCCAAATCCTCTCCGAAAGCCTAACATCTTCCCTGTGTTGGGGGACCCAGACCTGGACACAAAGCTCCAGATGGCATTGAGGGTGGAGGAGAATGAGATAGTCATCTCCCTTGTCCTTCTTGGCAACCCCTCTTCTGATGCACCCCAGGATACCACTGGTCCTATGGGCTGCAAAAGCACACTGCTGGCTCACGTTGTTTTTCATCTACCAGAACCCCTATGTCCTTCTTTGTAGGGCTACCCTCAAGAACTTCCTTTCCCAGTCTGTGTATGTATATGGGATTACTCTGACCCAAGTGCAGAACCTTGCATTTTGCTTTGTTAAACCTCATTAGGTTCACATGGGCCCATGTTTTGAATTCATCAAGGAGTACTCCAGGCAGCGTCTCCTCCTTCTGTCATGTCAACCGCATACCTCAGCCTTGTGTGTCACCAGCAATCTTGCTGAGGGTGCACTGGATTCTGTCAATTATGTTATGCGAAACACAAGGCTGAATGTCAGTCAGCATGGCATTTTGGTCAAACACTGAATTTATCCCATCAGCATGAACATAAGAAAGAAACAAAAATAATGTTTCCATCTCTCCTATAGCTGTGCACACTACACTGTAACATTGCCTTATCTTTGCCAGTATAGATAAACTTCCTGGTGAGAATTTTTTATTGAATGGCTCTTTATGATAGCCCAGGTAATTTCATATGGGAACAGGAGTTTTTCTAGCATGTATCACATTTATAATCATGAAAACCTTTCCATATTAAGGCTCTTTCATCATGGAAAAAAATAAATTACATCACTGTTTAAGAGCAGTACTTCAAATAAAGCGGCTACATTAAACACAAGAAAAGAAAAGAGACAAAATGTTGATATGTGAACTAAGAGTTAAACATTAGGACTTACACGAGCAAGAAGTTTTCAACTAAGTTATTTGATTACTGGAGTTAGTCATACTAACTTTGTAAATGTGTTATTCTATTAACTGAAATCCTCCATACACAAAAATGCAGAAATAAATCCTTGTTCTTCATCTTGAAGAATTCGGATAAAATGCCTTTTCTTGGTTGAAAACAATATTCTTTACTAAGAAGAGAAGCCTTGTAGAGAGTGATAAACAACTCTTTGACTCTGGAAAATATACTGGAGGCACAGATTACCTCAGCTGTACAGCTTTATGAAAATCACTTAAAACATGTTCAATCTAACTGTGTATTTTCTTTTAATCCTTCCATCATGTGAGTAATCAATAACAACCTCTGGTTACACTAGCCAAAATCCCCAAGGTAGAAAAAATAAAAATAAAAATATTAGGTTTAGCCTAAGAAAAATAAATTACCAAAAGACAACTGATAACAATATGTTTACAGGCAACACCAATTTTTATATATTTGGTACTAAGTGAAACCCTTAATTTCACATCCTTTCCAGAAATGTTTAGGTTTTATTCCTCGTTATGTGTCAACCTTCTATATAGAATTTTCCATAAAACTTTTTGCCAAACATTCACAAGAAACCAGAATCTTCTGAAGGATAAAATGCTTATTTGACAATGATGATCCTGAAACAATCTTTTAGGCACAGTATGCATCATGCAAACTGAAATATATTTCAGTATAGTAAGTAAGACCATATTTGCTAAAACAAAAATTATAATTTTTCTTCCTTTTTTTTTGTTTGTTTTTTTTTTGTTTTTTTGTTTTTTTGTTTAAATCCACAACTATTAAGTAGCTTATCTTATACTTTCTGGATTAAGTAAAACACTGTAATAATCCAGAATGCTTTGTTTTATGATTACAAAAAAAAAAAAAAAGTAATTATTACATCCTGAGACAACTGAGGGCAGAAAAAACGTCAGCTATTGATGAAAATATTTATGTGTACAACCTACGTCTAAATAAAACTCAATCTGCCCACTTCCATTAAAAAATCCATGTATGCTCTTTCCCCATTCATGGCTACGTCAATAGTATCACAGCTTATCACTTCACAAAGCTATTATAAAAATAACTCATTGCAATCTTAACAAGAGAAGTAATGCATGTTTCAAGATAACAAGTACAAAAATTAAACAAGATCATTTACATTGTCTAATTTAACTCAAATCAAAATACCACCATATGCAAATCTAAAAAGTTTTGAAAGACTCAGAAGTGAAGAGCAGAGGACATTCGACAGCTCCCATGCACTGCCAAAAGTGTAAATGAGCTGTAGAAATCACACAGCTAAAGAATATTCAACCCTTAATTTTCAGCAGTTTTCTCAAAATATGTTTAGTAGGAGCTGGGAAGAAAACAATTCAGAATTGGACATGAAGCATATTAAAACAATGCTCTCTACTTATATGAAATATAAACAAATTAATGTAATTGAAAAAAACTTTTAGGACAGTGTATCATTGGTCAAATCCAACAAGGGTTCTAGAGGGGAAGACAAATGAGCAGCACTCTCTACAACTTTTTGAAAGGAGTTTATGGTGAGGTGGGGGTTGGCCTCTTCTCCCACGTAACTCACAATAGGACTAGAGAGAATGAGAGAGAATGGCCCCAAAGTTGCAAAAGAGGAGGTTCAAGTTGCATGGTAGGAAAAATTTATTCTCTGAAAGAGCAGCTGGGTGCTGGAACAGGCTGCCCAGGGAGGTGGTGGCATCACCATCCCTGGAGATGTTCAAGAAATGTGTAGCTGTGGTGTCAAGGAACATGGTTTAGTGGGCAATATTGGTGATAGGTGGGCAGTTGGACTGGATGATCTGGAAAGTCTTTTCCAAACGTGGTGATTCTATGATTTTGGTACTCCTGCGTGTAGTCAGGAGCTGGACTCAATCCTAATGGGTCCCTTCCAACTTCAGGATATTCTACAATGCTAAGTAAATAACGCAAAGTGAAAATCAATTTCAGTACCTTTGCAGAACTTCAGCAACTTATTTTCTCTAATTCCTTTCATTTTTGTGGTGTACAGTTTTGCTCCAGGAGTCATATCCAGACACACAATTAAACATCTGACTGCACATTCACAGTAGATGTATTTAGTGTTTCTAGAAGCACTAAAGTAATAGTTTCAAGTAATTGTAAGAAATAAAACGAAAACCATCTCTTTTGACAGTTTACAAGAAAAGTTTGTGAATCACCAGGTAATTTTCAAGATTTACAAAATAGTGTATTTCAGTTCTTTGGTTATTTCAAATCAGTTTATATGTACTTTTGATTTTAATATTTCAGAGTATGTTGGTATAATATGCCTTTCCTAATGCTATATCCACATCAAGAGAAAATAATAAGGAAAGCACAGATTTAGAATGTTAACTAAGTACACTGCTTAACAGTAAAGGCTTAGTCCTATTTGCACACTTTACAGAATGTATATGTTTAAACAATTAGACTGAACTGCAACACTACACAATTCAGAAAATATTTTGATTCTCTTAAAAATTTTCATTCTGAAAAAAAAAAAATATCACTAAAGAATTGAGTTGTGAGAGGTTGAGAAGTTTATTTATATTTCCACTCTATTTCACAACAAAAGTAATTGGATTGAAAAGCATACTGGGTATAATATGTTCTTAATTAAAATCAGAAGTAGGGTGGGGTTTTTTTTTAGATTTCTGAAGTGACAAATATGAATCCCCTATTACACATTAGGCAAACAGAAAGACATAAGTGACTAAGTAGACTCATTAATTACTCTAAAATAGAATTCAAATCCTTATATATATTTCAAAGATACAACTTCTTTCCCACATCATCCACCCTTATCTCACATCGAAAAACCTTATTCCAACCTAGGAATTGGAAGGGACCTCTAGAGATCATCGAGTCCAACCCCTCGTATATATATTGGAAAAAAAGAAGGCAGTCATACCTCTGTAGTGGAAATAATTATGTAGGGAAATTTCTTACATAATAGAAACCAGTCCAGATTCAATTGAAGTATTTTATAAAAGTAAAACAGAACTCTAAGCAACAGGAAGAGGCAATTTAACTCATTGCTTTTATCCAAATCAAGATACGTTTTTGCAATATTGAGCAGCATTTACAAATGATAGAATTTTATCAACTCAAAAAACTATACATATATATTTTTTTTATGGTCATTCAGCATGGATGGAACACTCAAACGTGTGTGCAGCTTAAAAAATTATACAGGTGTCTTAGGATTCTTGGATCTTTAATTCAAATCTTGAGCTTTTCCAGTTAATAATATACTTCAGCTCTCATATACCTTTCTACGGTCTATGAATACATTAGAAGATAAATAGTATATGGGAAGACAAATTAACACTACCTGTTAAATTAAATGTATGAAACATACTGTATTATCCTAGTAATTCTCTTATGTTCAGCAAGGAGAAAAAAAAAAATAAAGACAATCTAAGTACTTGAGCATTTTCTTCCTTTCTGAAAAAATACAGAAATATTTCTAGAAATATTTTAATGGCTTCAAAACAAAATCATATTGTATACCATCAGAGATGAAAATGACCATACACAGAATTAGCCAGCTTTGACAGTCAGTTACAGTATGGATCACCACAAAGCCTGAAAAAATTTTGGTGAATACAGTGCCATTAAACTGCATACTTTACAGCATCCACATTACTTGTCTTAGAGGAAAAGTTACTTAAGACATGAACAAAATAAATAGAAAATAATTTTTAATGTTTTGGAGTTTTTAATTTTTTTTTATTATTATTGTTTGTGAGGCACTGTAAGATCAAAAAAAAAAGGAGCATTCTTAGCCCCTTGAGTCATCAGTTTATTGGTTTTCATTTCATTAAAGCACAGCATTTTTAAACACTTCTGCTTTCATCTTTTTTCTTTTTTTTTAACGAGGAAAAAAAAAACCTAACCCATGTGAATAGAAAGAATAGCTTGAAAACTGAAATCTGAAAAT
Source organism: Odontophorus gujanensis (assembly GCA_013399175.1). Lineage (NCBI taxonomy): Eukaryota > Metazoa > Chordata > Aves > Galliformes > Odontophoridae > Odontophorus > Odontophorus gujanensis. The sequence goes on from VXAB01011520.1 coordinate 290,627, forward strand.
TAAAAACTAAAGGAAAATAATAACTGTAATTCTGGAAGATATATCTCATTACACAAGTATGCAGTTGAGCACAGAACTGATTATAGTTTCACAACTTTATAATTTGAATAATAAAAGATGAAAAAAACTAATATGTCCCCTTAGGTTTTACTTGCGCAGATTTTATTAAAATAAATTTATTAATTTAAAAAATGATCTAGTTCCACAGTGGTCACAGAAACTTAGAACTACCCAGAGAAAGTTATTTTTCTGTTGTTTCATATAAATCTCTCATTATTAAAAGCAAAATATCAGCAGAAGATTCTGTTCTTCAAGAGAAAAAAAACAAAAACAAGTTTGTCTGTGATGAAATAAGTAATGATAAACGTCTTTTGATCATCACACAAGATGACAGTAGTCTAACTAGGAGAATCAGAAAGGGAAAGATGACCCCAGAAGAATATTTTGCTACATGTGAAAAGAAAAATATCTATGACTAATGAAATTTTAATTACTGAATCTAACAAACATTGCTTAAATGGGTTACTTTTAATTGAAAAAAAAAAAAAAAGAGAGAGGATAGAACAAAATCCTAATGCTATTAACTATTTTCAGTAAGAGACTATGTAGCCTGTATTGTAATTATTTCCCTAACTTTACCCGGACGGTGCTTATCAATAAATAGTCTTTTCAATACTGCTGACAGGAAGCTTTATTCAAATGTATGTATAGCCAGGGCATGATATAAATTGTTTTGAAAGGCCTTGCTAGTAAATGTAAAGTTATGGGATATTTTTTTCCAGGTTTCAGGGAAATAACAAAAAAAGATGGAAAACTTATTTCTATTCTTTGATGTAAATAGATGCTTGAACTAGCTAATTAAGTCATGAAAACTCAATGTACGTAAAATCCTAACATAGAACACTTAAAATCTAAATAATATTTAACTATTATCACATGTAGTCAATTTTATATAGCAGTGGCAAAATTATAGGAAAGGCTAATTTACTAGGGAATACATCTCATGCGAACTAAGATACTTATAGATTGACAGATTCTGAAAAGTCAGTCTTATTGATTGAAATCTATCAGACCTATACTTTGTAAATATTTTTGATCCATATACCAGCATTTTTGTTATCCTTCAAGAAAATTTCAAACACTGCTTCTGGGACTTGCAAGATGAAAAGATGCTGATACTTGAAAAAAGAAAGTCCAAAGTGAGTATTAAAAAATGCAAAATGTTATTATGTATATAAGATTCAATTTGTACTAGTATTTCATCAAGTATTTCTGGACAAGCTTGTTTATCTCCTTCACAGTAAAATATTGCTTAGTTTTAAAATATATTTAAGTCTGGATTTCAACAAGCATTCACTGGTTCATTTATAGACTAGCTCTGAGTATCAGGAAAATTTCTCAGACCACGCAGAAATGTACTAGTAGAACTATGGGAGCCATTTTAGACAATACTTGACCTTCCTGCAAATCTTGCTGAGTTTTCCATTTTGCAAAGGAGCTAAAATGCACAGTATATATTCTGAAGAAACTAACAGCTTTTTAAAGTAGTAAGATTTTATAGTGCAATACTCCTGAAGTGTATTCTTCCAAACCTCAGGAGAGGCTAGGAGGATTGTGCAGCCATATAGAACTGACTGCGCATCACTTCAAATACTACTGATGAGGGTCTGAATTTTAAATTTGACAAGATTTGCTTTTAAATTCCCCCACTATCTTCAAAGTACTTTATAATTACTTATAAAATATTCCTTAATTATAAGCATAAGATATTTTACAATGAGACCAAACATCAACTCCCTACCACTGAACATAACTAAAAATATCTGCCAGAAAAGTATGTGCAACCTAATTTGACAAAACAATACTTTTTAGAACAACTATACAGTAAAAACTGGAAGTTAATCCATTTATTTTCTTGATAATTCAAAGAACTTTATACTAATAGGCACCAGTAAAAATTTTCCATATGATCTAAGAGTGGCCCAAAGTGCTAATGAAAAGGAACCCTTTAGCCTCCCTACTGAACGGGAAAACAAACAGAATTGCAACAAAAAATATACTGTACCTTTTCTCTCTTTTCATTAGGTGTTAGCATGTATTCTTTACAGCAATAGTTCACACTAGCAGTCCTAAAGCTGATAGCAAACCCATGCCATTTCCATGAAATAATTCCCAGATTACTTGTACTTACCATTCTCCGTAAACTACAGACATAAAAAATGATACACGTGAATAATTTAAAAATGTAGAAATACATCATAAATCCAAGAACACGGACTATACAGATCATAAAAATTTTTATTGAAGACCTCCAGCAGTTCCTTTGGAATTTGAGGATACTTTAGGAAATATCTTAGTTTGCTACAACTGCATTTACACAGTGATTTACTGCGAACTGACGAAAATTCATAAAGCACGTGAAAAAATATATCCTCCACTTAATTTTCCACAGTCTGACTTGACTGGTTTCATAGAAAGAGCAGACACACAAATGTAATGCAACCGAAAGAACCAAGGCTGTATCCTTACCCTGTCCTCAAGGCAAAGGAATGGGAGAAAGGGAAGTACATGATGTAAAGAATTTTGTTTCTATTTAAAAATTGTGTAAGGAAAGCTGATATGTATGTATGTTATCATAATCAAAGATCTGAAAATTGTGTTAATCATGGCAACTATGGATGAAATTTGGAAATCAGAAAAGCCCAGATGACATCACTGATATGATAGATAAAGTCTGGTGGGATTTACTTCTTTCTTTTAGTCTCAGAATTCATGCACGTCAAAAGCTTTTTTGACCACAAATGTTCTCTGAAATCCTTCAGAGGCTAACATACATAGATTTATCTCCTCTTTTTTTCTCTCCCCCTCACTTAATCCCTCCCATTTTCTGAAATAGAATATTCCAAGATGGCCTGGCAGTGAATATCTAGCTTGAATAATCAGGAACGGACATAACTACTTTAGACAATAATATCTGGCAACATAATTCCGTAACGCTTAGGAAGAGCTTTATCTTCCTTATTTTCTACTTTTCAATACTGAGCAGCAGTATGAGTAAGACAATATTCAATTTCCTGTTGTCTATTTCAGCGGTGCATTTAGGGCAATGCTTTCTTCATCTCCAAGATTCAACTCAGCAATTTCCTCATCTCTTTTAAAGGTAAGAAGAAAATGCCTATGTATAAAAAAAAGGCTTTGTTCTGTGCTCATGAACAGTAAGCAGTAAAAGTTCATGCCCTGTTCCCACTGCTATGCAGACAGAAATATTAACAGGGTATAAAAAAGGGAAAAATGAATTCTAAGTGACTTCTGATTTGTGTTCCATCAGAAAAAAAAAAAAACGAGAAGAAGAAGATGTATAGAAACACAATATTAAAAAAGTTTGCAAGAAGGTACTAGCAATATAAAAGTACAAATACAATTAAAATCTTTAAAATGACATCATGGTGTTTTCAATTTTCTACAAAAGTTATGTGCAAAGATTGTGGTTTTTCTTAGGATATTCATAGATTCATAGATAC